>BQNB010015260.1:0-73580 GCA_026074375.1 Tanacetum coccineum | reverse complement strand
AATCAAAGACGATACCCTTCATGAAAAATTGTTTAATGTCAATCTCCTTATTGCTAAGATCGATGCATTAAGAGATAATCCCACTCCTTCTTCCGAAGTTGTGATCAAATCTACCTCCACATTTCCTAATCTTTTCTTGGAGGAGACTAACACCTTTGATAATTCTATTCCCGAATCTGAAACTTTCCGCTTTAATCTAGAGGAGATTAGTAGTGGCAGTCCCACTACTCATTCTAAGTTATCTCTTCTGGATTATAAAGCTTTCTACGTTAATAACGATCATTTTAAAGAGAAGAGTAGTGGCAGTACCACTGCTCATGTTGATTTTTCTCAATATGATTCGTTTATTTTTGATCTTTCAAATTATCAGTTTCCTCCTACCGATAGGAGTAACCCTTATCATGAGGAGTTCGCCGATGAACTCACTCACATAATGTCTCTCTCGAATCTTGAATGTTTCAAATTTAAGGTGGATCCCGATCCGGGAGATTTGACTTCTATTGACCCCGAGAGTCATAAGAATGTGTCTACGACTAATGTGAATGTACCATTAGAGGATGACCAATCTTCTCTCTTCGCTTATGTTGTATGGATCTTTCTTGCTTTTCTTACGTATCTCGTTGTCCCTCCATATCTTCTCTCCACCAGGAATGAAGATACCATTTTTGATCCCGGCATCTCAATGTGTCATTCTTTTATGCCGGATGTATCTCATCGGAGTGGAACTTTCATGAAATTCAATGTTTATCCAAACCGCTTGAATGGAAGTCCGATGATGACTTTATCTTTCACTTGCTTCCCTATGGGCCAAAGAATTCGGGGGACGGGTCAAGCATAGCGACCTTAAACAAGCGCTTCGTGGGAGGCACCCCATGCTTATCATAGTATTATGTAAAAATGAATAAGTGTTTTCTTGTTGTGTGGAGGCTCGCCTCTTCCATTACCCGTGTTTCGTGTTTCTGTTGTTAGTTGTCCAGGATTGCCCGGATTGTGAAGAATCTCGTGCTCTCAGTTTTGTCTTTTATCCACAAGAGTTTCACATCCTCATCTTCATTTTGGGAATCCAATATCCTAATCTAATCGACTAACGTTTTATCTTTTGGCACATCTATCGTAACTGACGTTTTAGATCTTTGGCACACTTCATAAAAGGCCTTAATTTACGTAGGAACCCCTTCTGAACATCGAGGAACGATGTTTAGTTCAGTATGGGGGGGGGATCTCGATTTGATTTTTGCCTCAGTCGTTGTTATCAGACGCAATCCCATTTTCAATACCACCAAATTTTTGCAAAAATACCAAAAAAAATGAAAAAAATTTAAATTTTCAAAAATAAAATAAGTGTTTTGTCACAGTTTTGACTTTCCTAATGGGTAGAATGAGAATAATTTTTGATTCGATCGGGCGTGTTGAGCCCTAGCTAGTTCCTCAACTTACTGCTTGTAGGCTAAGCTTTCACGAATTCGATTGCTTCGAATTTTAATAAGGTGAAGAACAAGAAGTGATAGAGTTAAATATAAGTTTATGTGCTGAACAAAAACTTATATGAGTAACTTGTGTTCTTTTTCTCCCATTAGCTTCTAATTCACCTAATCATACGTGCTCAATTCAGTTTAACTAAGTCAATCGATGTTTTTAGAAAAAGCTTCAAATTTGTAACTTGATTCTTCAAAGCGAGATTTTTCTGTTCTTAATAATTCGAAAGTTAAAATGCCAAAGAAGCATGAAATGAAGTAGAATGCAAAATGCAAGAATATTGAAATTATTGCAATAAAGCATACATTTGATTATATGGGAGCAAGTAAAAGGATGTGTCGTGATATCCCACCTCCGCTATCCACTGAGAGTGGGGGTTCAAACTAAGACATCTTTACTTCTAGGGATTTGGTGTGTTGTGATATCTCACCAGGAAGCGAGGTCTAGGTGAGGGTTCAAACTAAAACACTTATCCTTAGCCATATTAGGAAGAAGGTGTTGTTGTGATTTCCCACTACGCTAGCAACGGGGTGGGTTTTCAAACTAAGAACATCGGTCGTTGGTTGTGATATCCTACTAGGGAGCGAGGCCTAGGTAGGTGTTCAAACTAAGCAACGCATTCCTAACTTTAAGAACTTATGAGTATAATGATGAGAGTTTGCAAAAATTCTACAGTTAAAATCTTGTTCTTTTAAAATCAAGTTACAAGGTCCTAATAAGTTGGTTGCTTGAGTCATGATACAATCTTTGAATCACGACTATGGACAATATAGTATTTGACTATGGTTGAGTGAAATAGTACACTCATTTAAACCATACACCAATGTTGGGAGTTAAAAGTCACAAAGTCATAAGTATGAGTGCTTAGCAAGTAGACTTATATTGACAAATGATCTTGTTTAAATTGTCTTGGTTTGGATCTAGTGAAAAATCGGGAGATGAATTTACCGTCAGGAACATCCTTAGAATATTCTATTGGTTCGTTTCTCAATCTATGATCCCAATGTTGATAAAATAAAAGGAAGTCCAAACAGTAGTACGAGAAAAGAAAAAAGAAAAATCCAAAAATATTAAGGAATAGTTAGTTACAAATAAAAAGTGGTAAAAACGGACTATGTCGAAGCTTTTGATTCATTAGTTTTTCTCTTGACGAACACGTGCTCACCTTTTCAAAGTTATTAGTCGAGAGATTGAGATTCTTAGTTTACGAAAAATGCAACTTCATAGCATTGCGTGAGTACACGGCAATACCATACGTAATGGGGGATTTTGGTAGTGCTTAATTACACATACCTTTTACCTTTAAAAACCGAGTCTAAAATAACCAAAAAACGGAATTTAAAACTGCCAAATATATGCTATTGTTTTGCTAATCGTATGTGCAGGAACGGATATCCAAGAAAAGATGAAAAACAAAGCCAAAACGACAAAACCGAACTCGAATGGGAAAAGACTGTGAAAGACAAAGCCAAATCGAAGCCGAAAAGTCATACAAGTCCAAAAAGTTTCAATAGACAATTCAACTGGTCAAGGTCAAAGGCACCCAAGTCAACCCCGAAGCCAATAAAATCAACAAAATCAAGAAATATAAGATTAAGGGTTAATTGCCAAACCCATTAAACTATATTTATAAAGAAAAGAGAAAAAAGAAGACAAGGGGCGATTTTGCAATTCACTCAAAGTAACAAGTGGGGGGGCAGTTCTGCCAACACCCCAAACTTGTATACACCAAGGACGAACCTTGCAAAGAGTTATATAACTCTTGGGGACTTGTTTTGCCAAGTCCCCAAAGTTATATAACCATAAGGACGTATTGTGCAATAACACCTATAACCATGAGGGACCAAATTTGCCAAAATCCCAAACTATTACCCTGTCATCCCCAACCCCCGTACAACCTTTTTTCCCGCCATTTTTAAAACACAAAAACCCACTCACGGGTTTAACTTCACCCTTTTTACCCTGCACCTCAAAAACCCCATGAACAAACACCTCCCTCCTCCTCCACTAAAAAACCTAATCCTATTTGGCAATC
Source organism: Tanacetum coccineum (assembly GCA_026074375.1). Taxonomy (NCBI): domain Eukaryota; kingdom Viridiplantae; phylum Streptophyta; class Magnoliopsida; order Asterales; family Asteraceae; genus Tanacetum; species Tanacetum coccineum. The sequence goes on along the minus strand of BQNB010015260.1, from coordinate 70,069 downwards.
CCCCATCTCCCAAAAAGCCTAATGGACGGTTTAGATGAGTTTTGGTTTTGCTCTCACCAAACTAACACAACAAACACATGGGTTTGAAGACTCGGCTATAAAAAGAAGAAGACAGAAGCTTTAGGCAGTAAGTAGTTAGTTTTTATTTTCAGTTTTGTAATTTTTCTTTAATTTTCAAGTATTTTCCTTTAAGTTTTTAAAATTCAGCTTTAATACTTGTACCTTGGTGATTTCAGCTTGTACTTCATTGTTTTGAGTAATAGCAATTCAGTTTACAAGTTTCTTTGTTCTTTGTTGTCATCAATAAGCCGTTTTTACTAAATAAGCTCATTAGAGCTTATTCTTGTAATAAGCTCAAATTCCGTTTAAAACTTGTTAAAAGCTCTTAAGTACTGTTTTCAGCACATTTGTTATAATAAGTTTTTCATTGGATTCAAATTGAGCAAGTTTGGAACCTACAAGGGGTAATAAGCTCTTGGAAGCTTATTGAGCTTTTAAGCTCGGGTTTAGAGGCAAGGTGCCATTAGGTTTCAAGCTTTGTGAGCCACTCACTCTACAAGAGTGGCTAAGGGCTGAGACAACACAATTTCAGGTTTCATTTTCTTGAAATTTCTTCTTAGCAGCAATATAGCTTAAATACAAGTAGCTTATTTTTTTTTACTTTGTGCTTAATCCTCTTCATGATGTTTAGAATGTTTTAGGGTCATAATCTCTTTAAAGCTGTGTTAGTTAGTTTCATTAAGGTTCATTTTAGTTGATAAGTTCTGTTATTAGTCTTATAGGTCTAGGTGACAAAGTAGCTTAATCCTACTCATAAGCTAGGCATTTAAGAGCTTAAATAGTTCAGATAGGTTAGATATAGTAGAAGTAGATATAAGGTTTCAGCTGTTATAGGTTTTAGATTAGCTTTTAAGTACAAATATTTTGGGACAGTCAAAGTTAAGGAGTGTTTGGATCTAAGTGTATTTGACTTCTAAATCAAAGTGATCCGTCAAATCCTTTTACTTAATTAGTTTTGAGGTAGAACATGTTAACAAGTTTTAGATAAGGTATTAGGAATATAGTTTGTAGAATGTTAAAGTTTTAAATGCATAAAAATTCCCTATCTAGCACCAGGGCAAAGCCTGAAGATTTAAGTATCTAGATTTAAGAGGCTTTTGGAAATTTTAGAGCTCATATTGTGACAATGCCCCTTTGTATACATGAAATGAGTTATTGCATGCATTTCTAAAAGAGTTTAGCCAGCCTTTAGTGTGTGCCAATTGCAATCAGCAATACAACCGTTTTTAACTCTTTAAAACTGTTGTAGCTCACTACTTTTCTAGCCATATTTTTTTAGCTTTAGTTAGTAGTTAGAATTTGAAATTAAGCCTGCTAATAGTACTCCATTAGCTGAATCTAGATAAGCTCTTTAGTTTCAGTATTAAGCTCTTAGACTAGCTTATTTTACCCTGCAAAAGTGGTACAGCAGCATATAGATTTTTAGCTTATTTTCTTAGTGATCTCTTATCTCTAGTTGTAATTTTGAAAAATCTTTTATCTAGGTTAGTTCTATATCATTAGCTTAGCTTATGTGCAAAATTTCACCTTTTAAAGATTAGGAATAAGCTGTTTAGCTTATTGGGAAAAGCTTAAAATAAGTTTTAAGCTGAAACTTGCACTTTTCATTAGAAATTTTCTTGTTATTTTTATTAAAGCTTAGCTAATTTTTGTTTAGATATCCTTAGTATACATCTTAACCTACTTAGAGCTTCTTATTCTTTCCATTTCACCTAGAAATAAGCTAGTTATAAGCCAAAAATGTGAAAAAGCCCTTAAAAGCCTAGTTTCTGTGACAGAATTTGAAGTGCTTATTTTCTAGCTTATTAAGTAGACAAAAGTAGAAAGTGTCTTTGTTAATGTTGCTTAGTATAAGCTCCTTAATAGATTTGTAGTTTTAAGTTTTTGCTGATTCTCAAATTTTAATAAGCCAAAAATAAGCCTTAAGCGTAGGGTCTATTTTGTACTTTCTTCATAGTGTAGGGTTACCCGTTTCTATTATAGTGTAAAATTGTTATATTTTGCCCAGCACGTACCTTTACACTTTATACTTTGTACAACTATTAACTGTGACGAAAGTCTGTTCCTACCCAGAACTTTTCGAAAAAATAAAAAAATGGGAAAGATAAAGGCCTCCGGGTGAGCAAGACTCGAACCCGGGACCTCTCGATACAAACCCCCTTTTACTAACATACTTACCACTGCGCCCTTGGGTCTTTTTCGTTAAAGACCCAAGGCACTTGGTATTTATGGGTGTTTGTAACTTATAAGCTTATAAAGCTGTTAAGCTTATTTTCGGGCTTATTTGTTGAGCTTATTTTTGTTTCTTATTTTTCGTAGGAACTTCATAGAGTAAAGTATTTTTTGTAAATTTTTCAGAATTTTTCGTAAACATTTAGTATTTTTTATAATTTAATTTAGTTAAAAGTTTATTTAATTCATAATAAATACAAAAATTATCAAAAAAATATTTTGCTTTTTTAGAAAATTTTCTTTTATCATCTAGTTTGTAGGAAAAATATAAAATTTTTCGTAGGGTCATTTTTACAACTTTTCATCTTTTAAAGAACGAAAGTCCCGGGTAACGGGATTTAGTTTTTGACTCTTTTTTGTGTCAAACGAACTCACGTTTTCGGTCTAGTCTTTATCGTTCTTCTTATTGGTCCATAGAGTAGTTTAAAGCAAAAATTTCTCTTCGTAGGTGTATTTTAAAGATTTTAGGTTTCTCCACCTTTTGTTCGAGATCGGGCCTTTGTTTTCTAGTTTAATTTCGTAATTTCTAGGTTTTTCTTAAACGTTTTAGTCCGTTATTATCTAATTTGACTTTTTCAACTTCCCAAACCAATTCCTTCCTTCAAACTCAAATCTTCGATCGTATCGATTTACCATTCCAGCCTCGTTGGGGATAAACGACCCGGGAAAGCTCTATACTACTTCTCGGTATCATTGATTCTGCTTTTAGACTATTCTTACTATATATTTTATATTTCATTATATTATATATATTTTAAGGTATAGTTTGAACGGATCTAATGACCGACCCTCTTGCAGTTTGCGCATTTTACAATGCACGAGCCATTGTGATGAAACTTGCACTTGTTGCACAATGGAAGAGTCCCAGCATACTACTTCCTTTCACCAGTCCCAAAGCGGCGTATAAGGGCCTTGAGCCACATTCTGCCGCTTGGAAAGTTGTTGTTGAGTTTGGTTGTTGTTATAAAGTTCCCAGCGGCGTAAGCTTGGACCACATTCTGCCTCTTGGGAAGTTGTTGTTGAGCTTGGTGGTTGTTGTCAAGTTTCCTCTTGTTCTCAGCTTGACGTTCAGCAAAAGTGCTAATTTTCTTATCCATCAACTCTGTTGCCATTTCAGTAGCTTCTTGCATGGTTTTTGGTTTTGACGCCACAACACTTCCATGAATCATATCGGGCAAACCACCGACATACCTTTCAACCTTGTCAGACTCCTCAGGAAACATTCTAACACACAACAGTGCTAGTTCCTGGAAACGTTGGTTGTACCCTGTCACATCGGTACCTTTTACTTTCAAATTCCACAACTCAGTCTCGAGCTTCTTTATCTCGTTCCTCGGACAGTACTTGTCAGTCATTTTCTTTCTCAGATCTATCCAAGTCATTGCATACGCAACATCATGACCAACAATTCTAACGTGGGAATTCCACCACGTCAGAGCTCCTGCCAAAAGAGTACAAGTGGAGAACTTGATCTGATTTTCCACAGAGCAGTTGCTTATGCGGAATACAGTCTCCATCCTTTCAAACCATTGGGTTAGTTCGACCACTCCCTCAGTGCCTTTGAAATACAGAGGTTGGCACTTCATGAAGTCTTGGTAAGTGCATTCTCGAGCAACGCGTTCGGTCCTTCTGGCACCCGTTCCCGAAGTATGGCTGTCATCGCCATTCCTGTTTGCATCACGTGCTGCCAGTGCAGCAGTAACACCTTGGTCAATCATTGCCTGAAGTTGGGCATTGGTGACAGTGGTGGTGGTAGGATTTTCTGTAACTGGTGTTGACCTTGTGGCTCTTTTTGGTGCCATTTCCTTCAAAATCCCAAAAATATAAGATTAGTTTAATTCCCAAAAGTCATGCTCCGAAATAGAGTGTTGTGAAGTGATGTATGGTCAATATGAATGTACGCTCATGGTGTAACATCCGGCAATTTTTGGAATTTTTAAATGACTATTTTAAACTTTGACTTTTCAGGTCCGATTTTACTTTTGACTTTTGATCTTTTATCGTCAAAAAAAAAAAAAAAACTACCGCGTAACCGGTAAAAGTTTCGGAACGTATTTCAAATAATAAATCATATTTATTAATATATTTCTCAAGTGGAAGTTATTTTTAGCAAGTCTAAAGTAACTCAGACAAGAACACGCTGTTGTTGCAAAAATGGGGAAATACAACCTTCCACCCAAAAGCAGTCATCATCTTAATGTTGCTGAACTCAAAGACATGGTTCGGGCATTAATTCTCGATAGAAAGAACCAAACCCCAGCTTCCGCCCCCGTAAAAGCGGTTGAACAAAGTTGTGTAACTTGTGGGGGAGGTCATTCTTATCAAAACTGTCCAGCCACTAACAGCAACATGTACCATGACAACATCCAAGAGTATGTGTCCCAGGCCGCTGCGGCCAATTTCAACCAAGCTAATTCTGGTATACGACCTCCATGGTCTTCAATCAAATTCGACCTCCTCTGTTCTCCTGTTCAGAATTCCTCATGCAAATAGTCCAAAACAATTTCAATCGAGGAAATAACTATCAATCAAATAGAGGAAACAATTTCAACCAAGGGTCAGATTTATCGACCTCCCGTTCTCAACCAAGTAGTTAATCACCAGTACTCATCAAGGACCTCACCTCAGACACAACGGTGTTTCAAAAACAGATTTTAAAAGATAGTCACAGCCAATGAAGCAGTGTTGAGAAACATGCAAAACCAAGGTCCAAAACCTGCAATCCAAAATGGTAAATTTAACTGATATGCTTTCAAAAATTGTTAGCTACAAATACAGCTCCTACTTCCTGGTTCTTGAACTCTTTCCTGTAGACACTATTACCAACCCTAAGAAAGAATTAAAAGTATCACTACCCCAAGTGGTCTGTTACCATCCAAGACCGAATCACTTAATCAGATGTCGAGGTGACAAAAGGACACGTATGCCTCTGCTAATAACTGAAGACAACCGAAAACGTCACCTCCTGTTGTTCAAATGTCAACTCGTAATCCAAATCCTGAGCCCATGTTGCTCTGTTAGTTACTCTCCATTTCCTAAAGCATCACGAAGAATTGATGAATAGCGCAAGGAAAAAGCTAACGTTCAAATCGAGAACATCTAAAAACAAATCTTTTAGAGATTTAAGTTTCGAGATTACTTTAACCGATGCTGATGCTCATAGACTGCCTAAATTTGCTTCGACTTCAAAACCTTGAATGGAAACAAGGAAAAATTGAGTGAATTGGCAAGGTACTCCTTTGAATGAGAACTGTTTTCAGCCGGTCATCCACAACAAGTTACCTAAAGAAACTTGGAGACCCTGGCCGACTTACCTGATTCCAAGATTGAATTTTACGGGATTACTACATGCAACGCATTGGTCCCCGAATCTTGGTGCGAGCATTTAATCTCAAGCCTTATTCTGTCTGGAAAGATCTCGCTCTTCCGAACTAACCCCAACTTTGCATGACGTTAGAGCTAGAGATCGTTCAATCACTGAACCAATCGTATTTTGCTAAAGACGTCCGTCCTAATGGTAGGGAAAGATCAAATTTCCAGCTGACTTCGAGTGTTGATTTTGAAAACCAGACCCCCGATTCCCTTTGATTCCTCGGCTATGTTTTCTTAAAAACAGTCATGCTTTGATGCAGATGTTATGGAGGAGAGAGTACACTTCCGTGTTGGCAAGGAGGCCATCAGATTCAAACATAGGCTGGACCAGACCTCAAAATACACAGCTGATTAACGACCATATGACGGCAAACAAAATCGACGTCATTCGATATGGTGGCATTGTATGAGTTAATTCTCCAAGAGGTCCTAAAGGATTTTCAACCAATCGCGAGTGGCAATCCCACTCCATATTCTGAGCCCTATTGTTTTCTAGCTGCTTCTCCAAAATCTCACTCCTTCGTGACAGTGACTTTCTTTAATGGAAAAGCATGATTCGTTTTCTTGCTCTAGAAGATGATCCAACTTCATCTGAAGTTGATCCAACTTATCAGGATCCTGAGGGGGACATCCTGATTCTAGAAGCAATTTTGAACAGTGAACCACCACCCCCCCTCCCAAATCATGAACAATATATGCCTGGAGGTAGGAAAGAACTCAAACTCTGTGAAGCTAAAACCGTTGAATCTTCCGTTAATGAACCTCCCGAGGTTGAACTCAAGGAACTGCACTGCCACCGGGTCCCAACTTGAATCGCATTTTTAGAAGGAGTGACGACAAGTTTGCCTGTCATAATTGCTCAAGACTAAAAGATGAGGAAAAGGCAGCTCTTCTAAAGTTCTCAACCCACAAGCGAGCCATCGCTTGGAAACTCTCCGACATAAAGGGTGTTAGCCCAGAATTTTGTACTCACAAAATTCTAATGGAAGAGGACTATGAACCATCTGTGCAAAGTCAGAGAAGGGTAAACCCAAAAATCCACGATGTGATCAAAAAGGAGGTTGAAAAACTCCTTGACGCTGGATTGATTTACCCCATCTCTGACAGCCCTTGGGTGAGCCCGGTACACTGTGTACCTAAGAAAGGAGGTATGACCGTCATCACAAATGAAGAAAGAATGAGGCTAATTCCTTACTGCGAATTGGTCACGGGATGGCGAGTATGTATTGATTACAGAAAACTTAATGAAGCCACCCGAAAAGACCACTTCCCTTTACCATTCATGGACCAAATGCTCGAAAGACTAGCAGGAAACGAATACTACTGTTTCCTCGATGGCTTCTCGGGTTACTTTCAGATCCCAATTGACCCAAAAGATCAAGAAAAGACAACATTCACATGCCCATACGGAACTTTTGCTTATCGTCGCATGCCTTTTGGGGCTATGCAATGCTCCTGCAACTTCCAAAGATGTATGAAAGGAAATCTTCCACGATAAATTGAAAAAACGATGGAATTTATTTATGGGATGACTTTTCGGTTCTTTGATACTCTTTTTCAACGTGCCTAACCATTTAGAAAAGATGTTGAAGCGGTGATGAAGCCACCAATTTGTCTTTAAACTGGGAAAAAGAGTCCCCCTATTTTATGGTAAAATGAAGGCATTGTTCTCTGGACAAAAATATCTAAGTATCTGGACTTGAGGTTGAATAGAGCTAAAAGTCCGAGTAATAGCTAAACTCCCTCATCCGACATCTGTCAAAGGTGTCCCCGATAGTTTCTCTTAGGGCACGCCGTTTTTATACCGGCGATTCATTCAGGACTTTTCAAAATTGCCCCGTCCTATACTCATTTGCTTGAAAAGAGACTCCATTTGTCTTTTCTGAAGAGTGGTACGTTCTTTTAATACACTCAAAATAAAACTGACTGAGTGCTCCGATCTTAATTGCTTCCCAGACTGGGACATGCCTTTTGAACTAATGTGCATGCTATAGCGACTCGCAATTGGTGCAGTCCTCGGGCAAAGAAAAAACAAAAGCATTCTAACCTATACTCTATCTAGCAAACAAATGAACGAAGGTCTCAAACTCACTACACACTACTAACATAAAAAGAATTATCTTGCAGTAGTGTATGCCTTTGAGAAATTTTCGTTCATATCTTGTCATGTCCAAAAGCATAGTGTATACCTGATCATTCTGCCATCAATTATCTCTTTGGCCAAGAAGGATGCTTTTTAAAGAAAGGCAATACTCATGCGGTGGAAGTCTATTGCTACCAAGAATTTGATATTGAAATCGAAGACAAAAAGTAGCTGAGAATCTCGCCGCCGATCATCTGTCCAGACATGAAATCCGCATCAAGACAAACTCGAGACAAGAAATCAAGAAGCAATTTCCTCTCGAACATCTCTTGGGTTCGATTGCTCTTACAAGATCAAAGTACCCCATGTGTTTGCCGATTTTTGCAAACTATCATTCGGGGAAATTCGTTTATCAAGGAATGACATCCACCAAAAAAAATTTAAATTTCTTCAAGGATGTCAAGCATTATTTCTGGGATGATCCCTTCCTGTCTAAAAACTGTGCTGAACAGGTGATATAGACTTGTGATTTGGGCAAGAAGCTTTAGGACCATTCTCAAAGCTTGCCACAAGTGGACCAACTGGGGACACTATGGGTGCCAACAACATACAAGAAAAATCTTTGATTCAGGATTCTATTGGCCGCCCATCACAATGATGCCCATGAACTTAGTCACCGTTTGTGACATGTGTCAACTCAAGGAAAAATTACGGCATCTGAATGAGATGCACAACACACATCCAAGTTTGCGAAATCTTTGACATCTGGGGCACTTGATTTATGGGGCCGTTCCCGTCTTCAAGGGAACAAGTACAATACTCGTGGCTGTTGACTACGATTGTCAAAATGGGTTGAAGCAAAACCTCCCCACCAAAGATGCCCGAGTTGTTTTTTAATTTTGAAAACTCTCTTCTCTCGATTGGTTGCACCCCGAGCTATCATAAGTGATCGCGAACTCACATTTGCAATGACCAATTTACAAAGGCTTGCTTAAGTACGGAGTCACTCATCGTTCCTCAACCGCAATATCACCCACAAACCAAGGGGCAAGTTAGGTGTCAAAATCGTGTTTAAAAAGCGTATTCTTGGAGAGAAACCGTGGGGAGAAAAAAGTGCCTCCTGGTCGGACAATCTAGATGATGCATTATGGGCCTTCCCACAAGCTTAACAAAACACCCAATCTGGGTGTACTCCATAAAGCTTGTGTACGGGAAGGCATGTCATCTACCGATCCGACTATTAGCACAAAGAGCCTACTGGGCTCATCAAGTCATACACATCTTGATATTTCAAACAGCAAGGTGATCACAGGAAAGTGTTCAGCTGAATGAAACTAAAAGAACTCGTGATCAAGCCTACGAAAACTCTTTGATCTATAAAGAGAAAACAGAGAAGATACAACGATGCTAAGTATCAAAAACCAGCGTTTCAACGTTGTGATCCGTGTTCTCCTCTTCTCAACTTCTATACTGAGATTTTCTCTCGGGCAAATATGAAATCCCGTTGGGTCTGGAACCATTCACCATTGTCCAATTTTTTCCTTATGGCAACACGTCGAGCTATCTCAAACACCGGGGGTGCCCAACTTTAAAGTGAATGGTCCATCGTATTAAACATACTATTGGGGGGACAAATACCAACCGAGGTTGTCCTGGATCTCCAACGATCCCCATGGACCAATAATTTCGGGGAACGGGTCCAAGCGTCGTGGACCCTAAAACATAGCGCTTCGAAGGAGGCACACCGATGCTTATCGCGTAGTATGTAATAAATAAGTGTTGTGTGTGTGAGAGGCTTTTCATTTTCCCCTTACCCGTGTTTTGTCCATGTTTTTGCGTGCTGTTGTATTGAATGTCCAGGATTTCCAGGATTGTGAAGATCTCGTACTTGAGCAGTATTCCCACAAAGGAGTTCACACCTCAGCTTCATTTGTTGGAATCAGATATCAAGAATAAATCAATCGACTAACGTTTTATCATTTGGCACACTTCATAAACGGCCTTAGAATTTACCGGTACAAACCCCTTTGAAACATCGAGACGAAGTTAAGTTCTTTATTTGGGGGAATCTTCGATTGATTATAGCCTTTGCAGATCATAGTTATCAACAGCAATCCTCCCGAATTACCACCTAAATTTTTGCAAAAATACCAAAAAAAAAACATGAAAAAATAAAAAAAATATTCAAAAATAAAAAAAGTCTATTTTTGTCAAATTTGACTTCCAATGGGTAGAATGAGAAATAAAATTTGACCATCGATCGGGCGTGTTGAGCCCTAGCTAGTTCCTCAACTTACTTCTGTTAGCTAAGCTTTCAGAATACATGCATCGAAATTTTAATAATGGAAGAACAAGAAATGATATATGAGTTTTTAAATATAAGTTAATGAGCTGAACAAAAACTTATATGAGTAACTTTAGGCTTTTTTCACCCATTAAGCTTCTAATCCACCTAATCATACTACTCAATTCAGTTCAACTAATCAATCAATGTTTTTTAGAAAAGCTTCACATTTGAACTTATCTCTTTAAAGCGAGATTTATCTGTTCTTAATAATTCGAAAGTTAAAAATACAAAAGAAGCATGAATGAAGTAACGAATGCAAAAATGCATGAATAATTGAAAATTTTGCCAATGAAGCATACATTTGATTAATGGAACAAGGTAAAAGATGTTTCGTGATATCCCACTATACCGTTTAACCACAGAGGTGGGGTTCAAACTAAGACATCTTTACTTTCTACTAATGATTTTGTTGTGTTGTGATATCTCACCAGAAGCGGTCTAGGTGAGGGTTTAAACTAAGAACACAAATCCTTAGCCATATAAGGGAAGAAGGTGTTTTGTTGTGATTTCCCTCTACTCGCTATGCAACGGGGTGGGTTTTCAAACTAAGAAACATCGGTCGTTGGTTGTGATATCCTACTAGGGAGCGAGGCCTATTAGGTGGTTTCAAACTAACAACCATTCCTAGCTTTAAAAACTTATGAGTATAATGATGAAGATGTTGCAAAAAGTTCTACAGTTTTAAATTCTCGTTCTTTAAATCAAGTGACAGAAAGGTCTTAATAAGTTTGTTGCTTTGAGTCTTGATTCATCTGAATCACATATGGACATAAGTTGATCTATGGTTGAGTTGAAATAAGTACACACATTTAAACCATATATTCATGTTGGGAGTAAAAGTTCACAAGTCATAAGTATGAGTGCTTAGCATTTAGACTTATATTGACAAATGACCTCACACAACAAGCACACTTTGTTTTTATCTCTACAAAGAAGCACAAGCTGCAAGTCCAAGACTTCAGATATAAATAGAGCTTCTTGTAAGCCTTTGAGGCATCCAGTTTTTTTTAGTTATATTAGTAACTAGTTAATTTTTAGAATATCTTAAGTTTAATTTTCAGTTTTTAAAGTCATTTACAGCTTTTACTTTCAGCTTTGTAACATTTTCAAGTTTTAATGCAAATTTGAGTTTTTAAGTCAATTTACAATACCAGTGTTAAGTTTCTTAATCATATTGTTTTGTGTTCAAAAAGCTCTCACCACAGCTTACTTATAATTCATTAAGTAAAAATAAAAAAAAGTTAAGTAGTTAAGAGAAAATCACAAATATCACTCTCAAATATACCACAGCTTATGTTATGGATGATAAGCCAGTTCTGGATGGGCTTATGGACTCTCACTAGCTTGTTTTATGCAAGCTAGAGCTTGTAGATTTATTGTTCGACCCTGTTTTGAGCAAGGGTGTTGTAAGTTTTTCTTTTTCTTATTGTTGTTATTTTCTGCAGAACTGTTTTAGTGTTTATTTTGCTTATTTGTTAGTTGAAAAGTGTTTTGTACTACTTTCAAGTTTATACTGTTAGTTCATTTGATAAAACTGTTAGATATAAGTTAACACTGCTAGACCATTTCAGCTTATTTAAGTGCTTATTCCTGATTGAAATTTGCTTAAAAGTGTTTTATTTTGTTAGTTGATAATCTGTTTTTAATTAGCTTGAAAGAAAAATGATTTCTCAGGGGTATTTTCAACTAGCAGTACTAACCTGTAGTTAATACTGCTAGTTCACTTTTGGAACAGTACTAACTTAAAGCTACCAGTACTAACACCAAGTTAGTACTGTTAGTAAAATTGTTAGTACTGGTGGTTCATTTTAGCTTATCAGCTTATTATCTCTGCTTATTTAAGCTTTCCTTAGGTTTTTAGAGTAGATTAAGCCATTTTCCTTTACTGTTTGCTTATTTAAGTTTATTTTCCTTTTTAAAATATTTTCAATAATGTCTTAGTTTGTAGCTTTTTAGCTTATTTGTCATTTTATTTTATTCTAATTGCTTATTCTTATTACTAAGTGCTTATTAGGGTTAGGTGAATATCTATTTTAGCTTATTTGCTCATTTCTTGTTTAATTGTGTTTTGTTTAGGCTAGCAGTACTAACCTTAAGATAACAGTACTAACTTAAAACTGGCAGTACTAACTCCAAGTAGTCTGGTGTTATAAACTGTAGTACTGTTGTTAGTACTGTTGTGTTTATCTTGTGTAATTTAGCTTAATTGCTTTTTGTATTTGCTTATTTAGAGTTAGTTTAGCTTATTTAATTTGTCCCAAGCTTATTTGAGCTTATTTGTGTCTTAGTGTAAAAGTTTTAAGTGTTTTTGCCATTCCTAGCTTTTATCCTTGTTCTAGCTTATTTTCTTTGCCTATTTTTATGTGCATTTGCCTATTCAGTGTTAGTGCCCAATCATAATCTTATCCTTGTCATATTCAAACGCAAATCATCAATCGTCCCTCGTTTTTCCATTCCAGCCTCGTTGGGACATAACGACCCGGGAACACTCTATACTGCTTCCGGTTTTATTGGTCTCGCGGATCCTGATCCTTGTTGTGTATTTATATTTATATTTACTTATCGATACATAAAAAGAGGGGTGAGTTTGCGCGAGTCAAATTTTGGCGCCGCTGCCGGGGAGGCTGTGAAACGAATTTCGTTACATTTGACAATTTGTGTTTACATCTGTGAATATTTTCTTTATAAAAACATAAAAAGTACAAAAATATTTTTCATTTTCTTTTATTAGTATAATTATCATACAAAAACAAAAGAAAAACCAAAAAATATAAAAACATTGTCCATAAAAAGAAATAAAATTCACAAATTGGTAAAAATACCAAAATATAATATTCTCAATTGAGGTATTATCATAAATAATTCGTGAACTTATTGGTTCCCAACTCGAACAAAAGATTTAAAACTTACCATTTGTGTCTCTTACGATATACGGCTCACCTTGAAACGTTAAACAAACTACAAAGTGGGTATAAGGAGGGTTGTTCCTAGGAACTACGACCCGAAAGGAGAAATAAGGCTTTCGGCTATTCCTACTCCTCCGCTCACCTGTGCGTTTATCATTTTGAGAGCTACCGTGAAGTAAGTAGACTATTTGGGTTCAAGTTGTCTAGTTTTAGGTTCCTGTCCGTTTAAAATAGATTGTGAATAAACTGAAAAACCAAAAAAAAATTAGTGTAAATTTTCTTTTTATATCTCTATTTTAGTGCATGCGCACTTTCCCCCCCTTCCTTCTCAAGCTCGTGTCTTCGACAAAACATCATCGACAACAAACAACAAGTTCCTCCGATCTTGTTAAACCTTCCAAAGATAGATGGCTGAATAATCGAACTATGGCTGTATTGCACTCCAGGCTCACAACCGAGGGATACGAGGTCGCAAATGTGTTGTTCCTGAAATCGAAGCAGCAAATTTTGAGATCAAGCATAGGTTGCTAACTCTTGTCTAGAACAAGCAGTTCTTCGGACATGACAAAGAGGACCCACATGCCCACATCCGTTACTTCAATAAAATCACCTCTACTTTGAGATACCCTAATGTCCCGACCACATCAATTAAGTTGATGCTCTTTCCCTTTCTCTCTCAAGGGGGCAGCCTGGTTATGATTGAGAAAGAACCCCCTGATTCATTAAGACATGGGTGACTTGTTGCCTAATTTCATATATCAGTTTTTCATCCTTCTTAAACGTCAAATCTTCGAACGAAATTACCCAATTTCAAAAAAAGATTTGATGAGTTGTTTAGTAAGGCTTGGGATCAATTCAAAGTTCTTCTCGTGCATGCTCCACATCATGGATTCTAGGAGCTTCACAAACTATGACTACATTTTACTACGCCTTAAATTGTTAATTGATAAAGACTCTTTGAACTCCGCCGCAGGTTGGTAACGTTTGGACAATAGGCCCGTGATTGCATATAGCATCATCGTTGAGAGCAGAAGTCCAAAGTTGTCACTCCGAAGCAAAGCCATTGTGCTAGAGTGAGTACGAGCGCTTCCACTCGGGAGTATCTCCCGATGTTGCTTGAATTGAAAGATATGGTTAGAGCTTACTCTCGACAGCAGACATCTCCTGTTCCAGCTCCCGCTCCCGTAAAAGCGGTTGTGCAAGGTGTGTTACTGCGGTGGTGCCCATTCATATTCGTAAGTGTCCGGCTAGATAGCAACATTTACCGAGATAACATCCTAGAATACGTCTCGCAAGCCGCCGCAACCAATTTTTCAAACCAGGAAATTCCGGTTTACGTCGCCACGATGGAGGAACAAATTCAGGACACCCGGATTTTCCTCCATGCTAACATAACAGCAAAGCCAACAATCAGAAAGTTGGAAACCAAAACCAAAACGTGGGTAGGGCTTCAAAACAGGGTCAAATCCAAGTCCCCAGGTTCAACAACATAAGCCCCAATGTTTCAACCCTGGTTTAATCAAAACCCAGCTCCCCCCTACCAAGCTCCAGCCATCAAGATTCGTGTGTGTCTAAAAACTGTGTTTGAGGAAGCTTGTCATGGCTAATGATGCGTTATGCAAAACATGCTAAAACCAATATTGTCCAACATAAACGACTTTGCTCACCAAAATCGTAAATTCCAACCCAAGCTTATACTCAAGTAGGGTACTTTCTAGCAACCACAGTTGCTTACCCGAAGGGTGATTGAATGCAATCACCTCAAGAGCGGTGTTTATATGATGTTACCTCAAAATTCCAACCTTTGGTGGTGGAAGTTGAAACCGAGGTGAAAAAGGATACGGTGCTTCCTAACAAAAAGTACCAATGACGTCTACCTACGATAGTCCAGGTGATGAACCAGTTGTCAGGCTAGAACAAAATGACTTTACCATATCCATCTAGAGTACACAAGGAGAAAATCCTGCAAAAAAGGACGACTTTTTAGCTTTGAAATTCCATGGAAATTTTTTGAAACCCTCCACTTCGAAGATAGGTTCGCAGGTGCTCTCTGCACTTCTTATAGTTTGCACCAATGTTCAGAAAGCTTTTGAAACAACAAAAGACACATGATTTGGAATTACCATACACCGGTTTAATGTAAAATTGCTCGCAGTAATCCTAAAGACATGTTCCCGATATATTAGGAGACCCGGGTTGATTTATGATACCTTGTGATTTCCAGAGTTGATGAATGCTTGGCCTGGCCGATCTCTCGGTGCATTGCATCGATCTATTGCCACATTCGTTTTTGAAAAGATTAATCACCAAGATCTAACCAATACTAGTATGGTACTCGAATTAGCAGTCCGATCTATCTCTACTCCCACCGCATAGCACGAATGATGTTTTTGTGAAGGTTGGTAACCTTCTACTTTCCAGCCGATTTTTGTGGTAGTTGACTATTGTTGCAGACCCTAGAGTCCGTTGTTTTTGGCTAGACCATTTTTTATAGATCGGACTAGAGCCTTGTTTTGATGTACAAGGTGAAGAGATGACCTTAAGTACATGATGACCACTTCCGTGACTTTAAAAGTAGTGATACGGTATAATTTCTCCTACAATGCCATGGAATCAGATAAACAAGGTTCGACTTTATTGATATAGCTTGTGAGGAATATTCTCAAGAGATTTTAGGATTCTCGGAAATATTAGCACATGGAAAATTACACTCCTCTACTTGAACCGATTGTTGATACCACTTCTCCACCCTCAATCCATTCGAGGGGGAGTGATTTCATTCTTGAAGAATTCGTGGCTGAATTTCTGATAACTTCATTATAAGTCAGGAAATTGATGATGCCGATTGTGATCGCCGAGACGGGGAACCATTTTATTCTTGAAGCTATCCTGATAGTGAGCTTTATCACACATCCCAAACCATTGCAAATTTCATGAGGTTAGAAAAGAACTTAAGATTTGTGAAGCCAAAACCGATGAAACATCAATTGATGAACCTCCCGAGGTCGAAGCTCAGGGACTTACCTCCCCACTGATAATGCATTTTTGGAGGGTGACAAACAAGTACAGTCATCATTGCTAAAAGATTTGAGTGTCGGGGAGAAAGCCGCTCTCATAAAGGTGTTGCAATCCCACAAGCGAGCCATCGCTTGGAAACTCTCCGATATCAAGGGTATTAACCTGGAATTTTGTACTACTTTATTCTAATGGTAAGAGGATTTACACCAACGGTTCCTACATAAGAGAGGGTAAACCCCAAAAATCCACGATGTCATAAAAAAGGAAGTTGAAAAACTTCTTGACGTTGGATTAATTTACCCTATCTCGGATAGTCCCTGGGTAAGCCCGGTACACTGTGTACCAAAGAAAGGTGGTTTTACCGTAGTTGAGAATGAGCAAAATGAGTTGATCCCAACTCGATTAGTTACGGGATGGCGGGTATGCATTGACTACCGAAAGTTGAATGAAGCCTCCCGAAAGGACCATTTTCCACTACTCATTTTTTTTGCCCATTGGTCCAAATGCTTGAGAGGGCGTGCGGGACATCGAATACTATTGTTTTCACTCGAGGTTTCTCGGGTTATTTTCAAATCCCATCATCCCAAAATGATCAGGAAAAGACACATTTACTTGCCCATACGGACCTTTGCCTACCGCCGCTGCCTTTGGCTCTGTAATGCACCAGGGCACATTCCTGTGATGTATGATGGCACAATCTTCACGGACATGATCGAAAAAAAAAACGATCGGAAGTGTTTAAGAATGGAACTTTTCGGTTTTTTGGAAGTTTCTTTCTCGACATGCCTAACTCATTTAGAAAAGATGCTTAAGCGGTGTGAAGACACCAATTTAGCCTTGAACTGGGAGAAAAGCCATTTCATGGTTAAGGAAGGCATTGTTCTTGGACATAAAATATCCAAGTCAGGAATTGAGGTCGATCGAGCTATGATTGACGTTTTATCGCAATGACTCCCTCACCCGAATACTGTAAAAGGAATCACGCGTTTTCTTGGGCATGCCGGAGTTTTTATAGATAGATTCTTCCAGAATTTCTCAAAAATTAGCCGTCCACATGACCATTTGCTGAAAATGCGGACTCCGTTTTATTTCGAAAAAGAGTGTTATTGAAGCATTTAACACTCTCAAAAAGAATCTAACTGAGGCTCCAATCTTGATTGCTCCAGACTGGAATGAATCCATTTGAACTTATGTGCGATGCAAGCGATTTCGCCTTGGGTGACAGTCCGTGGGCAAATCGTTCTTGAGAAACATTGCGGCCTATACATTTATGCAGTAAAACAATGAATGAGGCGGAATCACGTTACACCACGACAGAGAAAGAAATGTTAGCCGTGGTGTACGCATTCGAAAAGTTCCGATCTTACCTTGTCATGAACAAATGCACTGTGTATACGGATCATTCCGTCCTCAAGTATCTCTTTGCTAAGAAAGATTCTAAGGCGAGATTGCTCCGATGGGTTCTGCTCCTTCAAGAGTCTCGTCTGAGATTGTAGTTGAAACGAAAAGGAGCTGGAAACTAGCGGGCTGATCATCTATCACGATTAGAGAATCCTCTCGAGAATAAGATCGAGCCAAAGGAGGATTAAATGAAAAGTTTCCTCTTGAAACTCTTAGTTCGATTGCTGTTCTTGATGCAAGTACCCCATGGTTTGCTGACATCGCAAACTACCATGCGGGAAATTTCGTGATCAAAGGGATGTCAACCCAGCAGAAAAGAAAATTCTTCAAAGACGTGAAGCATTATTTCTGGGAAGATCC
Organism: Tanacetum coccineum; assembly: GCA_026074375.1. Lineage (NCBI taxonomy): Eukaryota > Viridiplantae > Streptophyta > Magnoliopsida > Asterales > Asteraceae > Tanacetum > Tanacetum coccineum. Next base: position 52,290 of record BQNB010015260.1, on the reverse strand, counting down.
CTTTCTGTTTAAAATCTGTGTGGATCAAGTTATTCGACGTTGTGTTTTTGGCAAAGAAGCCCATGACATCCTCATGGCTTGCCATAATGGTCCCACCGATGGACATCACAGTGCTACTTACAGAAGAATAAAAGTCTTCAATTCCGGATTCTTTTGGCCATCTATCTACAAAGATGCCCATGAGTTGGTGAAAAAACTGCAACTCATGCCAGCGTCAAGGAAAAATTTCACAACGGGATGAGATGCCTACAAATTTCCATAAAGTTTGTAAATCTTTGAATCTGGGGCATTGACTTTATGGGGCCATTTTCCCATCATCCACAAAGCAACAATTACATCCATAGTAGCAGTTGAGTACTTTCAAAATGGGTTGAAGCAAAAGCGCTCCCCACCAATGATGCCAGGGTTGTAGTAAGATTTTTGAAAGCTCTTTTTGCCCGATTCGGAACTCCCCGAGCAATTATCAGTGACCGAGGCACTCATTTTTGTAATGATCAATTTGCCAGGTGATGGCTTATTAATGATGGGTTAACCATCGACTTTCCACGCGTACATATCACAAACAAGTGGACAAGTCGAGGTTTCCAATCGGGGCTTGAAGAGAATTCTTGAGAGATCAATAGGAGAGAACCGTACCTCTTGGTCAGATAAGCTCGATGATGCTTTATGGGCTTTCCGCTCTGCTTTCCAAAAACTACCCATCGGGTGTACTCCATACAAGTTAGTGTACGGAAGGCATGTCATCTGCCAATTGAGTTAGAACACAAGGCCTATGGGCCTTTAAAACATACAACTTTGATCTAAAAACCGCTGGTGTCCATAGGGTAAAGTTCTAGCTGATGAACTTATGAGATCGTAATGAGCTTATGAGAACTCTTTGATCTATAAAGAAAAAGACAAAGAAGATTCAGACTCTAAGACTCAAAAAACGCGTTTTTCAACGTCGGTGATCTAGTCTCTCCTCTTTCACTTATAGATTTAAGATTTTATGGGCAAAGCTAAAAGACCCGCTGGTCAGGACCTTTGACTATCTACAACTAGATTTTCCCGTACGGCACGGTCGAGTTAATCTCATAATATACGGCCAAACTTCAAAGTGAATGGTCATCGTATTAAGCACTACTTTGGAGGGGACGTACCACAATTGGTAGTCCCGGATCTCCAAACATTCCCTAATGTCCAATAAATTCAGGTTGACGGAGTCAAGCATTGCGGACCGTTATAACAAAGCGCTTGTGGGAGGCACCCCATTGCTTATCTTTCTATCTTCTTTCTATTTTTCTAATTGTGTGACGTGAGGAGGTTTGCCTCTTCCATTCCCGTGTTTCATGTTTGTGTTGTTAATTGTCCAGGATTTCTTGGATTGTGAAGAACTGTCGTGCTTTAATTTTTATCAAGAGTTTTACATCCTCAGCTTCATTTTGGGAATCCAGTATCCTAATCTGATCGACTAACGTTTTATCTTTTGGACACTGCATATAACGGCCTTAGATTTACGTAGATACCCCTTTTGAAAACATCGAGGACGATGTGTAGTTCTAGTATGGGGGGGATCTTCGATTTGATTTTGCCTGCAGCCGTGTTATTTTCATGTAATCCCGTTTTTACCACCAAATTTTTGCAAAAATACAAAAAAAATTAAAAATTAAAAATTTTCAAAAATAAAATAAGTGTTTTGTAACAGTTTTGACTTTCCTAGTGGGTGAAGAGAAATAATTTTTGTACTCGATCGGGCGTGTTGAGCCCTGCTAGTTCCCTCAATTGTGGCTAAAGCTTTCACAAGGGTGAAGAACAAGAAGTGATAGAGTTAAATTTAGTTTATGTGGCTGAGCAAGATTCTTCTAATAAGCTTATATGAGTAACTTGTGACTTTTTCTCCCATTAGCTTTTAATCAGCCTAATCATACGTGCTCATTTCATTCAGCTAAGTCAATCGATGTTTTTAGAAAAAGCTTCAAATTTTGTAACTTGATTCTTTAAAACAGAGTTTTTCTTCTGTTCTTAGTGATTTGAAAGTTATAATGCCAAGAGCATGAATGAAATTTGGAATGCAAAATGCATGACATATTGATTTTATGCCAATGAAGAATACATGTGAGTATATGGAACAAGTAAATGATGTGTCGTGATATCCCAACTACGCTAAACACGAGGTGGGGGTTCTAACTAAGACATCTTTACTTCTAAAGGATTTGGTGTGTTGTGATATCTCACTTAGGATGCGAGGTCTAGAGTGAGGGTTAATAACTATAGACACCTGTCCTTATGCCATATTAGGATGAAGGTGTTGATGTGATTTCCCACTACGCTAGCAACGGGGTGGGTTTTCAAACTAAGAACACCGGTCGTTGGTTGTGATATCCTACCAGGGAGCGAGGCCTAGGTAGGTGTTCAAACTAAGCAACGCATTCCTAGCTTTAAGAACTTATGTTTATGATGATAAAGATGTTGTCCAAAATATATTCTAACAGTAAAATTTTTGTCTTTAAAATCAAGTTACAGGTCTAATAATGTTGTTGCTTTGGAGTCGTATTATCTTTGAATTACGGACTATGAAACTTGGTTGATCTATGGGTGTGTCGAAAAAAGGTAGCACACATTTAAATCGTATATCCATGTTGGGGAGTTAAAGTTCACAAGTCATAAGTATGAGTGCTTAAACATTTAGACTTATATTGACAAATGATCTTGTTTAATTGCTTGGTTAGGATACTCGTGGGAAAAATATCGGGGACGATGATTTTATCCGTCGGACATCCGTAGATATTTTGGGTGCTTCTCTTCTATGTTCCCTAATGTTGATAAAATAAAGGAAGTCACAAAACAGGTAGGTAAGAAAAGAAAAATGAATGAAAAATCCAAAAAATATTAGGGCTGTTGTGTAATATAAAAAATGGTGAAAACGGGACTTGTCGAAGCTATTGATTCTTTTAGTTCCCCTTGGCAAACACTTTGCTACTTTTCAAGGTAATTAGTCGAGGGGGGCCGAGATTCTTAGTTTTCTTGAGTGTTTACTTCATAACATTGCGTGAGGACAGGCTATTACTTAGTATGGGGGAATTTTGGTATGTGCTTGAATACACATACCATTCTCCTTTAATCAACGGGACCTAAATGACTAAAACGTACAAAATACATTGTTTGTGTATGTTTGCTTTTTTGTATTGTGCGGATACGGATATTTCACAGAAAAAAAGAGCAAAAGAAAGCCAAAAAGCAAGCAAAATTCCCAAGCACGGGGAGTGGTAAGGGCAAAGTCAAAAGTCAGACAAAGCAAAGAAATACAAACTTGTGGGGCAAAAACGTGCCAAAACCTCATTTTGTATTGCAAAAAAAAAAAGCAAGGTGTCAAAATTGCAAAGAAGGCAAAGATTGCTTTCAATACAATTGGGGGACCAATGCTGTCTACTTTCCATAAAAGCTCTTTCACGCTCCAACAAACCCAGTTACAGCTTGTATGTCACCCCATACTTCTCCCCTGCAAAACCACTCAACACCCTAGCCAAAATCATTTCATCCACCCTACCACCCCTCCCAGTTGTATAAGTGCCATGTTGGCAATCCCTAACCATTCAAAAAGCATTTCGATGGCTGAGATTGTCTCCAAAGAAGCACAAGTGAAATAAAAGGCTGGGATTTGTTTTAGAAACACCTCACACAACAAGCACACTTGTTTTTGCTCTCTCCAAAGAAGCACAAGCTGCAAGTCCAAGAGATGAAGACTTCGGCTATAAATAGAGCTTTTTGTAAGCCTTTGAGGCATCTAGTTTTTAATTAATTTTTAGTTTTTAATCCTAGCTTAATTTTTAAGTCATTTACAGCTTTTTACTTTCAGCTTTGTAACACTTTCAAGTTTTAATGCAATTTAAGTTTTAGTAATTTTACAATTCCAAGTGTTAAGTTTCTTAATCATATTGTTTTGTGTTCAAAAAGCTCTCACCACAGCTTACTCATAAGTTGTTTTCATTAAGTAAAAATAAAAAGTTAAGTAGTGAAGAGAAAATTACAAATATCACTCTCAAATATACCACAGCTTATGTTATGGATGATAAGCCAGTTCTGGATGGGCTTATGGACTCTCACTAGCTTGTTTTATGCAAGCTAGAGCTTGTAGATTCATTATTTGACCCTGTTTAGAGCAAGGGTTTTGTAAGTCTCTCTCTTTTCCTCATTATTCTCACTTTCTGCAGAACTGTTTTAGTGTTTATTTTGCTTATTTGTTAGTTGAAAAGTGTTGTGTACTACTTTCAAGTTTATACTGTTAGTTCATTTGATAAAACTGTTAGATATAAGTTAACACTGCTAGACCATTTCAGCTTATTTAAGTGCTTATTCCTGATTGATATTTGCTTAAAAGTGTTTTATTTTGTTAGTTGATAATCTGTTTTTAATTAGCTTGAAAGAAAAATGATTTCTCAGGGGCATTTTCAACTAGCAGTACTAATTATGGATGATAAGCTAGTTCTGGATGGGCTTATGGACACTACTAGCTTGTTTTATGCAAGCTAGAGCTTGTAGATTCTTGGTTTAGCCCTGTTTTGAGCAAGGGTGTTGTAAGTTTCTTTTTCTCTTATTTCTCTTAGATACTGCAGAACTGCTTATAGTGCTTATTCTTGATTAAAGTCTGCTTATAAATGCTTTATTTTGTTATTTGATAATCTGTTTTTAATCAGTTTGAAATAAAAATGATTTTTGGAAATATTAAGGGCTGTTTTGAACAAGCAGTACTAACTCCAAGTTAGTACTGCTAGTTCATTTTTGGAAATTTAACACAAGCAGTACTAACTTTAAGTTAGTACTGCTAGTTCATTTTTGGAATTTAAAACTAGCAGTATTAACTTAAAGCTACCAGTACTAACTTATAACTAGCAGTATTAACTCCAAGTTAGTACTGTTAGTTAATACTGGTAGTACTGTTGTTAGTACTGTTGAGTTTCTCCTGCTCTTCTTAGCATAATTGCTTTTTGATTTTGCTTATTTAGAGTTAGTTTAGCTTATTTGATTTGTCTTAAGCTTATTTAAGCTCTTTATGCCTTGTTGTAAAAGTTTTAAGTGTTTTTGCCATTTCTAGCTTTTATTCTTGTTCCAGCTTATTTTCTTTGCTTATTTTTATGTGCATTTGCTTATTAGTTTTAGCATCAAATCATTCCTTGTCAGATTCAAACATCAATCATCAATCGTCTTTCGATTTTCCATTTCTAGCCTCGTTGGGACATAACGACCCGAGAACACTTTATACTGCTTCCGGTTTTCTTGGTCTCGCGTGATTCTGATCCCTATTTGTTGTGTATTTATATTTGCTTATATTGATACATATTAAGGAGTGAGTTTGCGCGAGTCAGAAATCACGATCAAATATGAGTTGGGTGATCATAGTCCAATTGAACCTCCAATTTCTTGCCAATATATCAGTCCTCACAGCATCTTGTGTTGGCAAACGATCCAAAATGTTACTCAGGGGTCTTCCAGTTCTTGACTGACTCAACCTTGCTAGGGTCCACATGGATACCGTCTTTGTTGACCACGTGCCCTAGGAACTGGACTTTTTGTAACCAAAATTCACACTTTGAGAATTTGGCATACAACTTCTCTTTCTTGAGCAGTTCTAGAATCGTCTTCAAGTGGACTTCATGTTCTTCTTCTGACTCAAAAAAAACTCGCCATTAGTGTCTCTTAGACTACGGCTCACCTTGAAAGTTATAACAAACTAAAAAGTGGGTATAAGGAGGGTTGTTCCTAGGAACTACGACCCGAAAGGAGAAATAAGCTTCGCGCTATTCCTACTCCTCCGCTCACCTGTGCGTTTATCTTTTTGAGAGTTACCGTGAAGTAAGTAGATTATTTGGTAGAAGTTGTCTTATCTCATTGTCCGGCAAAATACATTGTGAATAAATTATTGAAAAAACCAACAAAAAAAAATTAGTGTAAATTTTATTTTTATATTTTGTGCATGCGCACTCGTTCTTAAGCCCGTAAACATCGACAACAACAAGTCCGACAAACTTCTGTTGTTCCCAAATCTTGAGATGCCAAATAACAATCCTCCCATAGTTACGAGGCAGATAATCAGTACTATGGCCGCAATTGCTCGAAGCACACCGGAGGTTACGAGGGCTGCGATCGGTTGTTCCCGAAATTACCGTGCAACAACTTTGAATAATCAAGCATTGGTCTAATTAATTTCGTTCATAAAAAACAAGCAATTTTTTGGACACGATAAAGAAGACCACCTGCTCACATCGATTATTTCAATCAAGATCACTTCTACGATGGAGTTCCTAAACGTCCCATAATACGTCGGTTAAGCTTTTGCTTTTCCTATTTTCCTCCTCGTTGGGTAGCAGCCGGATTTGGCGTTGAAAAAGAGCCCCCTCAGAATACGATTCTTACATGGGATGATCTTGTTCTCGAAATTCATTAACAATTCTTCTCCCTCTAAAACAACAAATCTATCGAAATGAAATCACAAGATTTCAACATAAATATTTGATGAAACGTTTTTCGAGGCATAGGGACGATTTCAATGATCTTCTTAGGGGATGCACCGCATTCAAGGTTTTCGGAATTGCATCAAATCGTAACAATTCTATATTCTTATAATTCGAATGATTTCAAGATTCATTGAAACTCTGTGCGTGGGTGGTAACTTTCTGGATAAAATGCCTTAGAATGCTAGAAATCATCGAGAGCAAGTCCAATCGTTCTCAATCACGAACAAGGCCTTTGTTTCAAAAGTAGTAACGAGCTCTTCTAACCCCAGCAGTTTCATCATGTTGCTGAGCTGAAAAGATATGCGTTTAGAGCATATTAGTGCAGTTGATTCTCATAAGAAAAAGACCAAAATTCCAGCTCCCGTCCTGTAAAAAAGCAGTTGAACAAGTTGTGTAACTTGCGGGGGTGGTCATTCTTACCAAAATTGTCCAGCCACAAATGGAAACATTTATCGTGACAATATCCAAGAATACGTCTCGCAAGCTGCCGCAGCAAATTTCAACCAAGGAAATTCCGGTTACCGTCCGCCACTATGGCAAACCAAATTCGAGAACCCCTCCCGATTTTCCTCCCATGAAAACACAACAACCCAGCCAACATCAGAATCGGTGGAACAGAAATACCAAAACCCAAAACCGTGGGAATGGCTATAACCTGGGTCAAATCCAACGACCAGGTTCAACAACATGCCCCAAATGTATCAACCCCGGTTATTAGTCACAACTAGCTTACCAAGTCCCGCTCATCAAGCTTCGGGTGTTGTCAAAAACTGATTTTTGAAAAAGCTCTGTCACATGCTAATGATGCGGTTATGCATAAAACATGCAAATACCAAATGTACCATCATAAACGACTTGCTCACCAAAATTCGTGAATTCCAACCAAGCTTTACTTCAAGTTCGGGTTCTCTTCCTAGCAACTCCATGCTAACCCGATGGGTAGATGAATTGAAAAGCAATCACACCAGGAAGCGGTTTGTTTCATATATAATGGAACTCAAATTTCCACCACGGTGGTGGAAGCTGAAAACCCGATGGTGACAAAGGACACGGTGCTTTCCTAATGGAGTACCAAAGACGTCCAACCTCCCCGATAGTCCAAGTTGATGAACCAGTTGTCATGCCTAGAACCAAAACGACTTTACCATATCCATCTAGGGTAAACAAGGAGAAAATCCGCGAAAAGGACGACCTTTTAGCTTTGAAATTCATGGAAATTTTTCGGAATCTCCACTTCGAGCTGAGCTTCGCGGATGCTCTCCTGCACATGCTAAGTTTGACCAATGTTTCAGGAAAGCTTTTAAAATAACAAAGACCAAGATCTTGGGTATTAACCAAAACACCGCGTTAATGAAAATGACTCGGCAGTCCTCCTAAAGACATTTCACGTAAAATTAGGAGACGGGTAGATTTCTGATACCGTGTGTGATTTTCCCAGAGTGGATGATATGCTTGGCCCTGGCTCGATCTCGGTGCAAGCTTCATTCTAATGCCCCTATCCATTTTTTTGAAAAGCTTAATCTCCAATGACTGACCAAACTTTGATGATACTCGAGTTAGCCGCCGATCGACCCTCCACTCCCACGGAAAGCCGAAGATGTTTTTGTGAAGGTTGGAACCTTCTACTTCTTTTTTTTTTTTTTTTTTTTTTTTTTTTTTTTTCAGGCCGATTTTGTGGTAGTTGCTTGATGCTGACCCTAGAGTCCGTTGGTATTTAGGGAAGACCATTTTATAAGAACGTAAGAGCTCTTGTTGAGTACACGGTGAAGATGACCTTAAGAAATGATGACCAAATCCATGACTTCAAGTGGGTGTGATACGAAAATCAATTCTCAACAATGCTAGATCGTTAATCAAGGTCGATTTATTGATATAACTTGTGAGGAATATTCTCAAGAGGTTTTAGTTTTCTCGGAAAATATTAGCAAAAGGAAATTCCACTCCTTCCTTTGAACCAATGTTGATTCAACTGCTCCCACCCGCACGCCATGGAGGGTAGTTAGTGGCAGTGATTTCTTTCTTGAAGAAATCGAGGTGAACTTTCTGATACTTATATAAGTCAGGGGAATTGTTTGATGCCAAATGTGATCTCGAGAAGGGACATGCTTCTTCTCGTGCTATCCTAATTAGTGAGCCCTTATCACATTCCCAAACCATGAAATTATTTTTCCTGGGGGATAAGAAAGAACTTTAAGAATTTGTGTGAAGCCAAAACCAATGAAACATGAATGATGAACCTCCCGAGGTCGAGCTCACGGACTTACCTCCACCACCTCGAATATACATTTTTGGAGGGGTAAACAATGGTACCACGTCCATCATTGTTAAAAGATTTGAGTGTCCTGGAGATAAGCGCTCTCATAAAGGTATTGCAGTCCCACAAGCGAGCCATCGCTTGGAAACTCTCCGATATCAAGGGTATTAACCCGGAATTTTGTACTCACAAAATTCTAATGGAAGAGGACTACACACCAGTGGTCCAACATCAAAGACGGGTAAACCCGAAAATCCACGATGTCATAAAAAAGGATTTGAATAAATTTCTTAACGCTGGATTAATTTACCTTATCTGGATAGTCCTTGGGTAAGCCAGAGTACAATGTTGTACCAAAAGTAAGGTGGGTTTTACGTAGTCGAGACAGGAGCATAAATGACGTGATCCCAACTCGATTAGTTACGGGATGGCGGGTTTGCATTTGACTACCGAAAAAAGTTAAATGATAGCACCGGAAAAGACCACTTTCACTACTTTCATGGACCAAAAAATGCGCGAGAGGCTTGCGGGGAAACGAATACTATTGTTTTCTCGATGGTTTCTCGGGTTATTTTCAAATACCCATCGACCCAAATGATCAGGAAAAGACAACATTTACTTGCCCATACGGAACCTTTGCCTACCGCCGCATGCCCTTTGGCCTCTGCAATGCACCAGGCACATTCCAGAGATGTATGATGGCAATCTTCCACGACATGATCGAAAAAACGATGGAAGTGTTTATGGATGACTTTTCGGTCTTTGGAAGTTCTTTCTCTACATGCCTAACCCATTTGGAAAAGATGCTTAAGCGGTGTGAAGACACCAATTTAGCCCTAAACTGGGAGAAAAGCCATTTCATGGTTAAGGAAGGCATTGTTCTTGGACATAAAATCTCCAAGTCAGGAATTGAGGTTGATCGAGCTAAGATTGACGTTATCGCCAAGCTCCCTCACCCAACTACTGTAAAAGGTATCCGTAGTTTTCTTGGGCATGCCGGGTTTTATAGAAGATTCATCAGAATGTCCTCAAATATTGCCGTTCCCATGACCCTTTGCTTGAAAATGAAGACTCCGTTTTCATTTCTCCAAAGAGTGTATTGATGCAGATTTATACACTCTCAAAAGGAATCTAACCGGTAGGGCTCCAATCCTGATTTTGCCCAGCCTGGGAATGAAAACCATTTGAAACTTATGTGTTGATGCAAGCGATTTTCGCCCTTAGGTGCAGTCTTTGGGCAACGTCATGAAAAAAACTTCAGGCCTATACATTATGCAATAAAACCTGAATGAGGCAGAATCAGTTACACCATTGACAGAGGAAAGAAATGTTAGCAGTGGTGGTACGCATTCGAAAAAATTCCGATCTTACTTTGTCATGAACAACTGCACTGTGTAACGGTTATTCGCACTCAAGTATCTCTTTGCCTAAGGAAAGATTCTAAGCGAGATTGCCTCCGTGGGTTCTGCTCCTTTAAGAGTCTCGACTTTGACGTAGTTGATAGAAAGGAGCTTTGAGAACCTCGCGGTTCTGATAATCTATCCGATTAGAGATCCTCACAAGAATGTACTCGATCCAAAGGAATAAAATTGAAAAGTTTTCTTTGAAATCTTAGTTTGATTGCATGTTCTTGATGCTAGTACCCCATGGTTTGCTGACCATCGAAACTCCATGCGGAAATTTCGTGATCCAATGGATGTCAAACCAGCAGAAAAGAGAAATTCTTTCAAAGAGTGAAGCCTTATTCTGGAAGTATCCCTTTCTGTTTAAAATCTATGCGGTATTATTCAAGTTATTCGACGTTGTTGGGGTGGTTTTTGGCCAAGGAAGCCCATGGACATCCTCCATGGCTTGCCACGATGGGCCCACCGGTGGACTATCACTGGTGCAACTACACAGCAAGGGAAAGTCTTTGATTCTGGATTCTTTGGCCCGCCATCTACAAAGTATGCCCATGGTTGGTTTAAAAAAACGTGCAACTCATTGCCAGCGTCTGGGAAAAAATTTCACAACGGGATGAGGATGACAAAACTTCCATCCAAAGTTTTGTGAGATCTTTGATGTCTGGGGCATTGACTTTAGGGGGGCCCATTCCCATCATCCAAGGCAAACTAATTACATACTAGTAGCAGTTGATTACCTTTTCAAAATGGGTTTAAGCGAAAAGCAATCTCCCCACCAATGATGTTTGGGTTGTTAGTAAGATTTTTAAAAGCTCTTTGTGCCTGATTCGGAACTCCCAAGCAATATTCTGTGGACGAGGCAATAATTTTGTAATGAATCAATTTGTCCTTAGGTGATGCTTAATTATGGAGTTACCATTGACTCTCCATTGCTCCCAGCCACAAAAATGGACAAGTTCGAGGTTTCCAAATCGGGGCTTGAAGAGCATTCTTTGAGAAAATCAATAGGAGATAACCGTAATCTGGTCAGATAAGCTCGATGATGCTTTATGGGCTTTCCGCACCGCTTACAAAACACCCATTGGGTGTACTCCATATAAGCTGGTTTACGGAAAAGCCTGCCATCTGCCAATTGAGTTAGAACACAAGGCCTACTGGGCCTTAAAACATACAAACTTTGACCTGAAAACCGCTGGGTGTCCATAGGATAGTTAAAGCTGAATGAAACTTAATGAGCTCCGTGATGAAGCCCCCTTATGACGAACTCTTTGAGATTATAAAGCAAAGACAAAGAGGATTCACGAGTTACTCTAATATCAGGAAACGGCGTTTTTAAGGTCGGGTGATCGAGTTCCTACCTCCTTTAATCGTAGATTAAAAGATTTTCTCAGGAAAGCTTAAAACCCGTTGGTCAGGACCATTCACTATCACACAAGTTTTCCCGTACGGCACCATCGAGTTATCTCAAAACTCCGGGCCAAATTTCAAAGTGAATGGTCATCGTTTGAAGCACTACTTTGGAGGGGACGTACCACAATTGGTAGTCCCAGATCTCCACACATTCCCCAATGTCCAATAAACTCAGATGACGGGTCAAGCATAGCGACCTTAAACAAGCGCTTCGTGGGAGGCACCCCATGCTTATCATAGTATTGTGTAGAAATGAATAAGTGTTTTCTTGTTGTGTGGAGGTTTACCTTTTCCATTACCCGTGTTTCGTGTTTGTGTTGTTAATTGACCAGGATTGCCCGGATTGTGAAGAACTCTCGTGCTTGTATTTTTATCAAGAGTTTCACATCCTCAGCTTCATTTTGGGAATCCAGTATCCAAATCTAATCGACTAACGTTTTATCTTTTGGCACACTTAATAAACGGCCTTAGATTTACGTAGGTGCCCCTTTCAAAACATCGAGGACGATGTTTAGTTCTAGTATGGGGGGATCTTCGATTTGATTTTGCCTGCAGCCGTTGTTATCATGTAATTCCGTTTTTACCACCAAATTTTTGCAAAAATACCAAAAAAATTACAAAATTTTAAAATTTTCAAAAATAAAATAAGTGTTTTGTCACAGTTTCGACTTTCCTAATGGGTAGAATGAGAATAATTTTTGACTCGATCGGGCGTGTTGAGCCCTAGCTAGTTCCTCAATTGTAGGCTAAGCTTTCACGAGGTGAAGAACAAGAAATGATAGAGTTAAATATAAGTTTATGTGCTGAGCAAGATTCTTCTAAAGCTTATATGAGTAACTTGTGGCTTTTTTCTCACCACTAGCTTTTATCCACCTACTCATACGTGCTTCATTTCAAATTCAACTAAGTCAAGTCGATGTTTTTAGAAAAGCTTCAAATTTGTTACTTGATTCTTTAATACGAAGTAGTTTTTCTATTCTTAAGTAAATTGAAAGTTAAAAATGCCAAAGATGCTGAATGAAATTTGGAATGCAAAAATGCAGAATATTAAATTATGCCAAATAAAGCATACAATTAGTATATGGAGCAAGTATAAAGATATGTACGTGAATATCCACTCCGTAAACCACGATGGATGGGTAGGGTTCAAACTAAGACTCTTTGCTTCTGGGATTTGGTGTGTTGTGATATCTCACCAGGTATAGGGTGGTCTAGGTGAGGTTTTCAAACTAAGACGCCTATACTAGCATTATTAGGAAGAAGGTTTTGTTGATGGATTTCCTATAGCTAGAAAACGGGTGGTGGGTTTTCATCGTAAGAACCGGTCGTTGGTTTATATCCTACTAGGGAGCGAAGGCCTAGGTAGGTGGTTCGTATACTAAGCAACGCATTCCTAGCTGTTAAGAAACTTATGGAGTATGATGATTAAGATGTTGACAAAAAGTTCTACAGTTAAAAATTTTTCGTTCTTAAAATCAAGTTACAAGGTCTTTGAGTCGTGATTCATCTTGAATTACGACTATGGAAATAAGTTGACCTATGATTGGGTTAATATGAGATATATACACATTTAAATCATATAATCCATGTTGGGAAGTTAAAAAGTTCATCTAGTCATAAGTGATGATGGCTTTAACATTTTTAGACTTATATTGACAAATGATCTGTTTTTAGTGCTTGGTTTGGAGCTTAGGTGGAAAAATCTGGGGGACGTTGAATTTTATCCGTCTAGGAAATCCGTAGATTATTACTATGGAGCTTCTCTATTCTATGGATCCCAATGTTGATAAAATAAAGGAAGTCAAACAGGTAGTTAAGAAAAGAAAAAGAAAAATCCAAAAATATTAGGGATAGTTAGTGTACATATCAAAAATGGTAAACGGGACTGTCCGAGTGCTATTGATTCTTTAGTTTCCCTTGACGAACACTTAGCTACTTTTCGAGGTAATTAGTCGAGGGGGATCGAGATTCTTAGTTTTCTTGAGTGTTTACTTCATAACATTGCGTGAGGACACGGCAATACCTTAGTATGGGGGATTTTGGTATGTGCTTAATTACACATACCATTTTCCATTCTAAACGGACTTAAACGACTAAAAACGTACCAAAAATACATTGTATTTGTATGTTTTGCATTTGTATTGTGCAGGAACGGATGAGCCAAAAAGAAAGCCAAAAACCAAACAAAACCAAGCACGGAATGGAAAGGACAAAGTCAAAGGTCATCCAAGTGAAGAAAATACAACTTGAGGGACTAAAAATTACCAAACCTCAAGTTGTATTACAAGAATTAAAAAGACAAGGGTCAAAATTGCAAACCGGGCAAAGATTGCATTGAAGTTATAAGACTTTAGGGGACCAAGCTGCCAACTTACCCAAAAAGCAACCTTTCCCGCCCAACAAACCCAGGTACAACTTGGATGTCCTCCCATACTTCCTGCCCTGCAAAACCACTCGACACCCTAGCCAAAATCATTTCATCCACCCTACTATTTCCCCCCAGCTGTATAAAGGCCATGTTGGCAATCCCTCACCTTTCCCAAGTATCTTCAATGGCTGAGATTGACTCCAAAGAAGCACAAATGAAATTAAAGGCTGGGATTTGCTTTAAAATCCCCTCACACAACAAGCACACTTGGTTTTTGCTCTCACAAAAGAAGCACAAGCTGCAAGTCCAAGAGATGAAGACTTCGGCTATATATAAGAGCCTTTTGTAAGCCTTTGAGGCAGTTAGTAACTAGTTAGTTTTTAATCTTAAAAATAATTTAGCTTATCTTTCAGTTTGTTTTAAGTCATTTACAGCTTTCACTTTCAGTTTTGTAACACTTTCAAGTTTTAATACAAGTTTGAGGTCTTAAGTCAATTTACAATACCAAGTGCTAAGTTTCTTAATTGTGTTGTTTTGTGTTCAAAAAGCTATCAGTACAGCTTATTTATAAGCTGCTTTAATTAAGTAAAACTAAAAAGTTAAGTAGTTAAGAGAAAATTACAAAAATCACTCTCAAATACACCACAGCTTACTTTATGGATGATAAGCCAGTTCTGGATGGGCTTATGGACTCTCACTAGCTTGTTTTATACAAGTTAGAGCTTGTAGACTCTTTGTTTTACCCTGTTTTGAGCAAGGGTTCTGTAAGTCTCTCTTTTTCTTACATATCTTATTTACTGCAGAAGTGCTTATTGTGCTTATTTATTACTTATATTTGCTTATGAATGCTTTATCATAATGTTTAGTGCTTATCTTGATTAGTTGTTAGTTTAAAAGTAGTTTGTATCACTTTCTCTGTTAGTACTGTTAGTTCACTTTTGGAACAGTACTAACTTAAAGCTACCAGTACTAACTTCAAGTTAGTACTGTTAGTTATAACTGTTAGTACTGGTGGTTCATTTTAGCTTATCAGCTTATTATTTCTGCTTATTTAAGATTTCCTTAGCTTTTTAGAATAAGATTAAACCATTTTCCTTTACTGTTTGCTTATTTAAGCTTATTTTCCTTTTTAAAGTGTTTTCAATAGTGTATCAGTTTGTAGCTTTTTAGCTTATTTGCCATTTTGGTTTATTCTAGTTGCTTATTCTTATTATTGAGTGTTTATTAGGGTTAGGTAAATATCTGTTTTAGCTTATTTGCTTATTTCTTGTTTAATTGTGTTTTGTTAAGACTAGCAGTACTAACCTAAAGCTAGCAGTACTAACTCTAAGTTAGTACTGGTAGTTAATACCGGTAGTACTGTTAGTTAATACTGGTAGTACTGTTGTTAGTACTGCTGAGTTTCTCCTGCTTTGCTTAGTATAATTGCTTTTTGATTTTGCTTATTTAGAGTTAGTTTAGCTTATTTGATTTGTCTTCAGCTTATTTGAGCTCTTTATGTCTTAGTGTAAAAGTTTTAAGTGTTTTGCCATTTCTAGCTTTTATTTTTGTTCCAGCTTATTTTCTTTGCTTATTTTTATGTGCATTTGCTTATTAGTATTAGCATCCAATCATTCCTTGTCATATTCAAACACAAATCATCAATCGTCTTTCGATTTTCCATTTCTAGCCTCGTTGGGACATAACGACCCGGGAACACTCTATACTGCTTCCGGTTTACTTGGTCTCGCGGATTCTGATCCTTCTCTACTTTTTAGTTTTATGCTTGTCTCTAGCTTCTTTTCCTTTATTATCCTTTGTTTCCATTTGCTTAATAGGTCAATTCTCAATCTTACCCAAATCTTTTGCCATAATCAAACACATCCATTCAATCGTCTTTCGATTTCCATCTCTAGCCTCGTTGGGACAAAACGACCCGGAACACTCTATACTGCTTCCGGTTTCATTGTCTCGCGTGATTCGATCCTTGTTATGTATTTATATATGTATCGTATTTATTTACATATAAAGAGGGGTGAGTTCGTGCGAGTCAAGTTTGTATATAATTATTATCATTTATAAGGATTTATAACTTATCATCCTTTTTTATTCACCAATCTATTTTAATTTTTTTCATTTTTTTAATTAATTATTAATACAACACATTATTCTTGCAAATAGAAAAATTTCGTTTTAGAAAACCAAAGTATAAATCATGAGCAAATTCTTATTTACAAATGATTAGCTAATATCATCGATTAAAGCTTTTTCTCTAATATGTTTGATAAACTTTTCAGAGTAAAAACTCTAATTGTAACAATTAAAGGAACACGTATAATTAATCATTTTAAGAACTCCGGGGAAGAAAAACCACAATTTATTCTTTATAATCCTTTTAAGTTTTCCAAAATAAACCTTGTTTCGCATTCCTAAATCGTAATCAACACTATCAACTCCACATCTTTGCAATTTTAAAATCTCATAATAAAGAAAAATTCGCAAAATACTTAGCCTATATAAAATTCCAACTCGGCATATTTAAAATCTCTCGAGATTAGCACAAGTCCTTCATTTACTAATGATTTCAAGTCTAGCAATGTTGTTAAAGTCACATGAGACTAGCACAAACATCATCATTAATTGTTAAGCGGAGAAAACTAGGAACTCTACACGTTCGATCGGGTCAAAAATTACTTTTATTCTCACACAATGCAGAAAAACTACATTTGTGTCTTACCACTTATTTTTCATACAAATAAAAACTTAAAAATTTTAAAATTTCTGCTATTTTTGCGGGAAAACGGGTACGTGAGAACAAACAATAAGCAGGCAATATCAAATCGATAGATTCCTCCCCAAACTAAAACAAAACATTGTCCTCAATGTTTAAGTCGGGTCTCTACGAAAATCTAAGCCGTTTATGAATTATGCAAAGATAAACGTGAATCGATAAGATGAAAGGATATCGGATTTCCCCAAACTAATTTCAAACAAAGGATAGGAAGCTCGAGTGAACCGGGACACAACACCGAACACGAGAGGCTTCAAAAATTGTTGGTTCAATCCTACAAAAATCACAACAAACAACAAACACAAAGAACGGAAGAAGCTAGCCTCAACACATCACAACACATTTGTTAGAAAATATAAAGAAGAAAGAAAAGGATAAGCATGGGGTGAACTCCCACGAAGCGGCTTGTTTTTGTTCACCGAGTCGCAAGCTCGACTCGATCCCTGAATTTATTTGTCCTTAGGGAGAGCAAATGGAACTGGCTTAAAAGAAAAATGAAAAGTAGAGATGCCAGGGTCAAAAACGAGGTCCTCATTCCTGAAAGAGAGAATAACAGGAGAATCCTCGGGGTAGGTGAAAAATGGAAGAAAAGTCCAAATGACAAATGTGAAGGTATTGACATCTTCAACATTTAAGGATAAAACAATTTCCCTTTGGTTAAAATCTTCATTATTCTTCATGACCGTATCGGGCTTAAAATCTAAACAAACATCCGGTGGTTCCGGAGGAGGACGAGGAAATGACGGATCGAAATGAAATGATTCAAACTCGGGAAGTTCCAAAAGAAAGTTATTTGAATTATCAATGCTAATCAACACCTCCTGATCGGGCTCAATCTCAAAAAGAAACGAATCATACTCGGGAAGAGAGTAATTAGCATGAGTAGTGGTACTGCCACTTCTCGTCTCTTCCGTATAATCGCTAGAAGTCTCGAATTCGGGTAAAGAATTATCCAAATAAGAAAAAGGAGTATCGGACTTCTCTAAGAACGAATCACTATCCGCGACGGGGATAGGAAATGGAGAAGGAGACTCGAGCACACGATCCGGAGTAGGGTTAACTTCCAAAGATTCGATATTAGAAATAAGACGATGGACGTTTAATAATTTCTCACGAAGAATAACGTCTTGGATTTGAAAAATATCTTCTAAGTTAAACTCTTCGCTTTCTACTCTTAAAGTTAATTTTTCCTCATATAGATCAATGAGAGCTTTTGCAGTGCGAAGGAAAGGTCTCCCTAAAATAATAGGCACTCTTGGGCCTGGTTCAAAATTAACCACAACAAAATCGGCAAGAAAAGTGAAACCATCAACTCTAACCACAACATCCTCGGCTATACCCATTGGGTGCGTAACAGAACGGTTAGCAAGCTCGAGTGTCATTCGGGTGGGCTTTAAAGCTCCAAGCCCAAGTTGCTTGTAGATAGAATGAGGCAAAAGATTTATGCTAGCTTCGGAATCGGCTAAAGCATTAGTCCTATCAAGTTCTTGTAGAGCACATGGAATAAGAAATTTTCCGGGATCTTAGAGTTTCTCAGGAACCTTGTTCAAGATGATAGCAGAACATTCAGCATTTACGGT
Source organism: Tanacetum coccineum (assembly GCA_026074375.1). NCBI lineage: Eukaryota > Viridiplantae > Streptophyta > Magnoliopsida > Asterales > Asteraceae > Tanacetum > Tanacetum coccineum. The sequence goes on along the minus strand of BQNB010015260.1, from coordinate 34,014 downwards.
CGTGATGGCGATTTCCTCAAGTTTCTCTTTGTTTCTCAATAAAGTGCTTAACCATTTGTTGAATTTTGGCATTTCGATGAGAGCATCTTTTAAATAATTCCAATTTCTAACTTAGTTTGTTTAACATCTTCATACACCTTGCTCTGTTGTAGCACTGTTTAAATCTTTTCTCTCTTACTTTTATCCTCCCGGGATATGGAAGTTTAGGTTGATATGAATCAGGCTTTGGAGAATTAGGATCTTGAACAGTTTTCTTAGCTCTTGGTTTCGGAATTTCAATAAAAATGGAATCATGATCCTCCGAAGGTGGGACTTATGCGGTACTTTCTGAACTGGGTTTTTGCACTTTGTCCATTGACGTCTCCTGTTTTTTTTCGGGTTCCTTTAGAGGAGTAGAAACAACGGGTGTAGGAACAAGAGGAGTCGAAGGTCCTTCACAAGTTTTACCACTTCGTGTGGTGATAGCATTGACATGCTCATGAGGGTTAGTTACGGTTTGACTTGGAAGAGTTCTTGAATTTGAAGACGAAGCGGTGTTGGAAGTTATGAACTTAGAAAGCATTTTCGTTAAATTTGTCATCTGGTTTTGTAAACCCTGGCCTTGATTTTGCATATTCCGTAATACAACATCATTAGCTTTGACTTAATTCTCAAAATTCGGGTTCTTTGAAAACGCCTTGGCATTGCGAGTAAGGAGCTTTGGTAATACTGGTGGTGATATTGGGGGTTTGTAAACTTGTCCTTGGTTTGAAGTTACTTCCACAAAGTTTTGATTGAGTTGGTTCCTCGATTTAGGTTGAAATTATCTCTTGATATGGATAAACAAGTTTTTTGATTGTTTGAATCGGAGAAACCAAGAGGTCGGATTTTGGTTTGAAACCATCGGAGTCTAGAATTGGTACTCTCTTGATAAAAAATTGGCTAGCAGCACTTGTGAAACACTCTATACCTATTGATGACTTGTACAATAATCTTAGGGTTTTTTGTAAGAGCGCACCGTAAGATATCTAAAGATAAAGCACCTCTCATAAGACAATCTACTAGTGCTTAAACTACTGTTGCTGTTTGTTTCACAAAGCCACAGGAGCCGCACTAAGCACGGTTAAGTCTGGTCTTACTGGGTACCCGTCTTCAGTACATGCAATCATCTACTCTCTTCTTCCAATATTCCTAGAAAGAGAAGCTACCGCTGGTGGTATTGCTGAATGAATTCATTTACGTCAACTCTTTGCCAAGCAGTCAGAAGAGTTCAGGGGCCGGGGGGAGGGGGAGGGGGGCTGCACACAAAGACTTATATCTCTCTAGGGGGGGGAGGGGGGGGGTAGGAGTGTGGGTGCTTAAGTGATGGATTAACAGGGGGGCGAGATAAGCCAAATGTGTGCTATCGAAGCTCTACTCTCTCTATTGTTACAGAACATGGAAGGGCGCGTGAGAGCGTCGGGGGATTATAGTGAGAGATCTATAGGGGTGCAACTCATACAGGTTTGAGAAAAAAAGCTTGAATGTTACAAGTTCACAACTACAATTCACACACAGATGGCTGGGGAAATGCCATCAAGGGGTCCAAATGCGAGTGCGGGGGGGGGGGGTGTATGATAATTGAGTTACACAAGCGAGAGTCTCTGTGGAGAGGTGGTACATGTATGAATCTATATTGAGGGGAGGGTGGGTGGGGGCACACAATAGTGAGTGTATTTTGTATCTAGGTGTCTCAGAGTGCGGAGTAGGTTAGTGATGAGATAAAAGCAGGAGTAACCAAAAAACCTAAAACCCCCTTCCCGGCTAGCAGCCAGCAAACTCTGATGTAGTCTTTGTGAGGACGTGCAGACTTTTGCACTAGTAGGATCGATGATGGTGAATGCGTCTCTCCAGCGAGGACGATGCACTCTATGCTGGATTCAACTAGGGTAAGCCGATATGCGTGAGAGGAGCGAAGCTCTCGATATTTCAGTTCTGAGGCGCGCGAAGGCTAAGCTCATTATAAAAACGGTACAAGTGTGCGTAGTGAAGGGCATAGGGGGGGACTTGGGGTGTATATATATGTTTTGTTTTTTTTTTATCGACTCTGTTTAAGAAAACTATGAATGTCAATTGGTTACTTTTCAAAGCATACAAATATCCTTTAAATGAAAGTCATATACCTACTTTTAAGGCTAATGAAATAGAAGAAAAAGATTGAAAGCTTAAAAAAATAATAGGAGAGATTGGAATAAAGCATAAAAGAAAAGGAACAATCTGCAAAAAACAGTAGACTCATGGATAGACTCATCTAAAACCCTATTTAGAGATAAGTTAATTCCTAGTATGAAGATACAAGTTGCAAAATGGGCATTTTTTTGAGGATATAGAGTAACATAACATCAACACAATACCTGAGAGGTATTTAAGCTATAAGTAAAGAAAGTGAATCAAGTACTGTGTAATTAATAGTATCAATAAAAGGATAATTCATTGAAAAACCTGTGACACCCTCATATAGAATTGATATCAAAAACTAAGATAAACATGTGAAGAGGTGGTACTACATCCCTTAAATGAGAGACTAGTACTACCGTAAACAACAACATGGAAATATTGATGAATCTTATTGTATGTATTATATGGTAAAAAAGGACCCTCAAACAAGCTGAAACAAATGTCTCAGATGACAAATCCAGTACGTATTCTACTTGTCAATCAAATAATAGTGAAGGATCTATTGGAAATTCTCATTCTGCAGCACAACTGGTTGGTTATTTGCATCAGAACCATAAAGTGATACTCAAAGAGGATGTCTGTATGTCTAACCTGATTACAACAAATGAAAAAGTCAGTATCTAACTATTACAAAAAGAATGTTAGAACTAGTTTGTAGTATCAACACGTAAAAAAACTTCATAGGCCACAAAACTTCCAACAAACAATCTCACGAGACGCGCAATACACAGACGAAAAAATGGCAATAGACACAGAAGCACAAGAAAACCAGTACTCGGCCACCACGAAAAACAAATTCAAAAGTAACTCAATCAGACATACGTAAAAATCCCCTGATGTGCACAGTGCACTTATAGGGTATATATAATTTCATTAACTACACTTAGTACCAACCACTACATCCCTGCTACCTAATAAGTTAAGGTACACATTGAATAAATAATCTATAGATATAGTACATTAACAAGTACAAACATGTCCCTAACGATAGCCTGATCATATTAAGTTAAGGAGTACCATGACTAACTCTAGCAAACACGACAAACTTAGACTACACTAAGTACATCTCTTAACAGAATCTAGTACAGCTAAACTTGACCGATATATTATAGGAAAAAGACATCATGCTATACATGCAGTAAGGATAAACGCGACCTTGTTACGAACTAGAGAACGATTTAATCCCTCACTGGATCTAACCACTAAAATGCAGATTCATCCAATCTTACGGCATTAAAAGTATTAATGCACAGACAGAATCCTACCATAACACATCTCAACAAGCCAACCCATCACTCCCAATACGATTATCACCCAACGAAAAGTAATGTCCAGTCCAAACGCGAAATAAACAGAACAAACATCAACAGATTTAAAACACAGAATCTAATTATTTAAAGAATTCAATATCATTATTACTTTCTTTAAGATAACCTTACACTGTACGTAAGAACTTCCCACAATCTCAACAACTATACTAATTGCAAATAACCATCAAGTTTGCCTCATCTTCCTAGCCAATAGTCAACCCACTGATACTTGTTGAATACACAACCTCTACGCGACATTATCAATCCTCTCAAATCTACGACTCGGCTAGAGACTCATAATATCACCACAAGGGACGCACAAGATGGTAATCAGAGCTAGTAAGCGAAACAGCGATGAATACAGAGAACAATTCAAAATCCTTTATTATAAACCTCATCTTCAAAACTAAAAAAACAATCTGTCTGTCCATTCAATAAGATAGAATCATATCACAACCACCACGCAACCCCTACCAACATGACAATTAATCCAAAACACATGATACACACCAAAACTATCGCAACCACCATCTAGATCCCACTCATACACAGATTCAAACCTCACATTACAAGCTAAGTTCCTATTCTCAAAGGCAAATCATTCAGAATCCATAAATAGAGTCAATCTCAAACTTGAAGATTCGGCAATATATAACCCATATGGCAATAACAAATGGCCTATACCAATTCCATAGGCGCAAGAAGTTCACTCAACAAAATCCTAGGAGCATCTACACGAGTTCCCCCAACTGCTCATTCCAATCAAAACATTACCAACCTAACCATCCCCACACGCAACGATAAACAAAAAAATAATACAAGGTCTCATATGCAACTGCAAAAATTTATCAGCAAATGTAAGAACAAATAACCTGTAGGCCACAGAGTAACCAAGAAACGAGAGTAGACAAAGCACGAGACTCTACAACTTAAGCATACTCCGCACCTCTCACACACAGAAAGCACCATCCTCGCCCAAAATATTAACATTCAGATATCGAGCCTTAGATGGCCCAAAGACGCATCTCGAGACTGCGCGAATGCCATCCAAACTCTAGAATCCAACATCTGTAGTTAGCACAATGACGCAAAATCACATGAGCACCAATAGGCCACGAAAGTAATATCTCTACGAAGAGAAAATTTGAGAAGACCTTCTCGGTTATCTCCTACATCAAAGGGCTTCACTACAGGTATGAACAAGCATTCTCAAATCGATCCTGATCGTCAGTTACGAATTCAATGAGGAGCAGTACATATTCCCACTTGACAGCAAAGCCATGTCAATACAACAATTCTGTAGTCTCCTACCTTCTCGCTATTATATTCATGAAATCTACTTTACAAATACCCATAAAAGCAGACCAACACAGGTACGAGCTGCCAGAACCCAAACGATCTAACAGCCAATTAGATGATTTGCTATCATATCAATACTAAAAAAGTCAGAGCTTGACCAAGTTGAGTAAAAGTGCCTCTCAACTATATGCATTTGACTCTCATCTGAATCTGACACCCCAGCAAATACCAACATGAAGTTAGGACCGCTTATAGTGTTCCTAAATACATTCCTGAGCCTCAAAAACACTATCACAAGTAATGACCAAACATCAACTCTATAAACTCATTACCTTGCTTAATCCAAAATTTAAAGTTGCCTCACCTAGATATCATGAGAACTTTAGACCAAGATTGATCGAATATTGAACTTAGAAGCAATGAGATCTTCGAAGTGGCAAACATGAACCTAGACATGATCTCATCAGATGAAAATATGAAACAACAGTTATTATGACAATGAAAAGTACTGTAATGAACAGCATACACATTTGATGCAACATCTAACAGTCTCGGCCTATTGATAAACCACATTTGAAAATGCTAATTTGCCTTACAAAGACAGGGACATTTTCACGCAGAGAGATGAATACAGCATCAATGGGTAATAAACGACAAACTAGGAGGAAGGATGCATAGATTCGCGAGAAAAAATCACTTGGGCAACAAAAACTATTGACGAAGAAAGGAAGACCTACTAAAAGCATTATGTTCGGAACAAATTAAATGAATGCGATAAGAAGATGAGATTTCGCACAAAAAATTCATTATAAGCAAATAGAGGCTTTAACTTCTGAAGACTTTAAACTGAAATTGATTGGACTTTAGACATCCCATAGCTACAAGACTCAAATTACAGCAAGCAGATTACTTCCTAGTTCAAAATAGTGTAAACGATGTCTACTGCTAAATAATTATAAAATGTATGATGATTACAAGAGAGAACAACTTAGTGATGCTAGAATAGAAATAAAAGGCATATCCTCAGGTCATTAAGATTGTTGAACAAAGTTTAGTTTCATCATACAACAAGTCAAGTCTTTGGTATGATCAAAAGATAACATTTTTGAAGCAATAGATTAAGAATGATAAAAACAGAGTTCTAAAACACATAAGCAATTTGCTAAGCAGAAGCTCCAAAAAGAAAAAGAAGACTTAAAGGCTAAAGTAAAAAATGATGCAAACTCTTCTAAGAATCTAGTAAACTGCTTTAATACCCAAAATGGTGCGAAGAATAAGTTTTGGGCTTGGGTATGGGGATCACAGATATGATGGTATTTTGAGCTGATGAAAATGAAGGTGTTGCAGAGTGTTCTTATGAATAAAGAGAGATTAGTTAGAAAACACTTCGTATGATAGGTTTGTCATACAGCGAACGGAATAGTCGTCGTAGTACCCCCACCATGACACGGGAATTCACTATGCCCTCTGGACTCGATATTGAAGTAGATTAAACCTCACAATTATACATATGGTCCAAACAGATCTCACCTAGTGATCGAATCCCAAACAAGTGAATTTGATACCTGTGAATCTAACATTAGTACAGAACCCTCTGAATTAGTGGTCTGAACTAGTTTATCATTGGAATCTAATATAGAATGATCAACCTAAGGTCTGGCTCTGCATGCTCCTATCATTGAGGAGATTAACATGCAATCAATATCACGTGCAACGACTGAACCCTAATCGTGCTCCCTATACACAAAGACACAAAGATACACCCTAGTTTTTGCATACCAGCAAGTAAAAAACTCCTAGGGAAACTGTTAAGAATCAGTTCACACATAGTCAAAAACCTAAAGTTGATAAGAAAGAGTTGGGGTATGGGTTTACTGTAAGAGCATGTTTTGTATGTGGAAGTCTTAATCATTTAATCAGAGATTGTGATTTCCATGAGAAGAGAATGGCTAGAAAAGCTGAATTAAACAATGGGTGGAACAAAAAGTCTAGTCAAAGGGAGCTAAGGCAAACCTGGAACAATGTGAAAAGAATAAATAAACAAAACCAATTTGTTCCTTCAGCAGTAATAACTAAACTGGTAAAATATCCCAGTTTAGTACTACTAAGCAGCTAGCGGTACTAACAAATCGCTATTAGCTAACATTAAAGCTTACAGACCGCAACCATTGTTAAACATCACTCATACAACAGTACTACAATCCACTGCTATGAAAGTTTTAATACTTGATAAGCCCATTTGTGAATAGAGTTTAGACCACAAATTGTTTTTTTCACAAACCCATATACAATAACCAATACACCCGCTCTTTCTAAAAAGACAACAGTAACTTAGACAATTTTTCAAAACAAAAAGTTAATAGCTGGGGGCTAAGAAAGAAAGTAGGAACAGGTAACTGTACGGGGGCCCCCTGGCCCCATCAGAACCGTCCCTCAGCCTGAATAAAAATAGGGCGACCGGCCCGAACCTCCACCACCATTTCCGCCTCTGGATACACCAACACCCCATGATTTCAATCCCCGACAAATCTCCCATATACCCCTCCGAACCCCTTCTCACATCCCACTTGCCATCCATCCCTCCCCCCCCTTCCATATTTTACCTCACGCTCTTTCCACATCCTACCACGAAAACCAAATCCTATTTCCGTCTAACGACCCCTCTCCTCAACTACCCCCTCTCACCCCTTACAATAATCAAGCTATCTATAAACCAATCCCATATCCTATTTGCCCCACTTCGCACCCAATCTATTCCAAACATCGACAAACCCAGTAGGCCGCAGATGAAACATTAAATTAGGAAGGACAAGTAACACACTCCAAGACCCTGACCCCACGACCACCCCATGACATGTAATTAGCAAAAGAAGCTTGTCATTGATTTCGTAAGAGCGCCGCCCACAAGTACCGCCAAATACCCACACAGAAAACTCATAAAACCCCCCATATATGCTCTCCCCCTCCCCCTTATACAATTAGAAACCGTTCCTACATCTCAGAACAAAATAATTCCACCATCTCAACACGTAACATTCCATCTAGCCCCCACGCTACAACCCAACCCCACCACCCTCCCCCCACAACATTTACCCTTTCAAACCCAAATGCTGCCCCCTAATAAAGCCATGCACTTTCCATTGCAGATTCAATAAACCCTAATGTTCCCCCTTCCACCCCATCATCCACACCCCCCCATTCCACTTCTTCAATTTACCATAACCAAACCCCCCCCAACACCCCCCAAGAAACTTTCCCCTCAAGCCAGCTGGTTTATACCCAAACAGCATTGTTTTCAAAAGAACCATAACGACATGTGTGTTTCTATGACAAAAGGAAATCAACACAAAGACACCTGTAAGGCCAAAATCAGTAAGTTCTATTGCCCCTCCTACAACTTCTTCATATGGATGTTTGTTTGGACCGACATCTGTACGAATTTTAAACCAATTAACCTTTTCTTAGTTATCACTAATGATTTATAGGCAGGTTTAGTAGGGTGGAGTTTGTTCTTAAGAACAAAGGAAGAAAACAAGTGGAATCCTTAAGGAATTTGTAAGACAAAATGATAACCAATTGAATCAAAAAGTTAAAACTATTAGAAGCATAATGGAGACAGAATTACCGCACACGTGAAGTAAAAGAAAACAGATTTGTCAAAACGTGCACAAGTGCGGGAAAAACTAGACCTTCCCGCACACCACATCAAAAGTAGAGATGCTGAAAGAACTAACAGGACCCATAATGCGCTGCCAAGGACCTATGCTGCAGAATTCATTTTACCTAACACTTTTTGGTGCTAGAAGCAGTAGAGTCCTGCTTGTTATGTATTTCTAAATAGGGTATTATGGACCAAGCTCATAATAAGGACACCTATTAACTTATAACTGGTAAGATACCAATATAAGTTATTTAAGACCTATTGGGTGCCATGAGACCATCTGAATACCATTGACCGACTCTGGGCAATTTTGCTTGTCCACACAGCAATACAGTTGAAAATCTAAATGTAAAACCACAACACCGCAATGCTTTAAACTAGCGTATACATAAATAAGAAACCTGACAATAGTAGTAAATAAAAACCCTGCACATCACCTTCTAGAGAACATAACCAAAAGTTGCACTGGCACGGGCCCGAACTTGGTCTTTTTGATCATTGGAAAATTAATGAATTCCTATGAAATATCAATCAGTTTATGATCAATGAAACGAAGCAAACAAATATGCGATGTCAAAAGAAAGCTAAACATAATGCAGGTACAGAAGACATTATATGATGCAAGGGATTATCTGAAAAAGAGGATGAAAACTGCCCAAGACAGTCTATTGATATGCCAATATGGCCCATCTTATACAAACAACACTCCACTCCTGATTTAAGACAAATTGAAAAGATAGAGAGGTCCCAAGAGGAAGAACAAGTCTTTATTATATGGATGAACTTGAAAGTACTAAGAGGCCAAGCAAGGAGTTCAACTGAGGAAGCTGAAGCTCTCAGAAAGGAGTATGCACAATCAGAACTGAGAACAATTGTATTTCAACAAGCAGGAGCTGGCTAAGGCTAGCATAACTAACATTTATAGAACGGATCGCGACACCAGGCTAGAGCCTAGCAGTACAACCTATATAAAAACAGGGTTAATATACCAGTTAGTACTGCCAGTCCTACATTTTGGACAATCTACTTTCAGATCCATCAAAACCCGAATCAGATGAATCATAAATACCTCCACTTGAGGATATTTTCAAAATTCTTCCTGATGTGTATCTTACACAATTCATCTTTATGATGAATGATGGTGCAGTGGCAGTGACTTCACAAACTTGAAACTATTGTGAAAGTTAGTCCTCTTCCCACCTCAAGGATTATCACAACTCATCCTTCATCTCTTTATTCTAGAAGATCCAACCACGAGCAGTTCACCCCCGCACGCCAGCTGGCAGTGTATATATATTCTTGTGTACTCTGTCTTGTAGCTGTCTATATCGTGAACTTACATGGCGCTCTCATTGGCAAAAGAAGCAATGAACCAAAGCACAATGAGAACAAACATTCAAATAGTGACAACCCGCCTTGGTGTTTATAAATGCATTTATCATGCTTTTGTTAGCTATGTTCAAAAGCAAAGGAGAAATAATCATAAGGACTTCCAGCATTGTTTATTTGCTTGTTTCCTGTCTCAAAATGAACCCAAGAAGATTTCAGAAGCACTTGAAGATGAAAGTTGGGTTGATGCTATGCAAGAAGAATTGCTGCAGTTCAAGATACAGAAAGTTTGGATACTTGTAGATCTGCCTTTTGGGAAGAAGGCTATTGGCACAAAGTGGGTTTATCGAAATAAGAAGGATGAGAGAGGAGTTGTTGTCAGAAATAAAGCAAGGTTAGTTGCTCAGGGACATAGGCAAGAGGAAGGGATAGATTATGATGAGGTTTTTGCTCCTGTGGCAAGGATTGAAGCCATTAGGATCTTTTTAGCCTTTGCCTCTTACATGGGCTTCATAGTCTATCAAATGGATGTGAAAAGTGCCTTCCTTTATGGCAAAATTGATGAGGAGGTATATGTGTCTCAACCACCAGGTTTTCTAGATCCTAAATATCCTCAGAAGGTCTACAAAGTGGTAAAAGCTCTCTATGGGTTACATCAAGCTCCTAGAGCCTGGTATGCTACTTTATCTACTTTCTTGTTAAAGAATGGATACAGAAGAGGAACCATTGACAAAACTCTCTTCATAAAGAAGGACAAACATGATATCATACTAGTTCAAGTCTATGTGGATGATATCATCTTTGGGTCTACAAAGAAATCTTGGTGTGATGAATTTGAGGCATTAATGAAGAGTAGATTTCAGATGAGTTCAATGGGAGAGCTCACTTTCTTTCTTGGATTACAAGTCAAACAGAAAGAAGATGGTATCTTTATTAGTCAGGATAAATATGTTGCAGAAATCCTGAAGAAGTTTGACTTTGCAAATGTTAAGACTGCTAGTACACCTATTGAGACTCAGAATCCTTTAGTCAAGGATGAGGAAGCCAGTGGTGTGGATGTCCATCTCTATAGGTCTATGATTGGCTCTTTAATGTACTTGACTGCTTCTAGACCTGATATTACGTTTGCAGTATGTGCTTGTTCTAGGTTTCAGGTCACTCCAAAGTCCTCACATCTAAGTATTGTCAAGAGAATTTTTAGGTATCTAAAGGGCAAACCCAAACTGGGTCTTTGGTATCCTAGAGTGTCCTCATTTGACCTGGAATCCTACTTAGATAGTGACTATGCTGGAGCAAATCTTGACAGGAAATCCACAACAGATGGTTGTCAATTTCTTGGCAGGAGACTCAGTTCTTGGCAATGCAAAAAGTAGACCATTGTGGCTACTTCTACTACAGAGGCAGAATATGTTGCTGCTACAAGCTGTTGTGGGCAAGTTTTGTAGATTCAAAATCAAATGTTAGACTATGGGTTCAACTTCATGAACACAAAGATCTACATTGATAATGAAAGCACCATTTGCATTGTAAAGAATCCAGTATATCATTCCAAAACAAAGCATATTGCTATTAGGCACCACTTCATAAGAGATGCTTATGAGAAGAAACTTATTCAGGTGCTTAAAATCCACACTGATGACAATGTAGCTGATCTACTAACCAAGGCATTTGATGTTAGCAGGTTCCAGTTCTTGGTTGTTTCTATTGGGATGATAAATCCATAAGCTGCATTGGTTAAAGGGAGGCAATATGATGTGTTGTATAGTTTGTATGTAGTGTTAAGTATGCAGAAATATGTTAACCATAGGTGATGCATTTCCAGAGGTTTGATAGGATTTAGAGAGTCATTGAGAAGAGTTATTGATGGTACTGAAGCACTCCTGTTACCTACATTGTTCATTCTTTGATTGGACACAGATAGTACCGACAGTGCAAAGTTAGTACCGCTGGGCAAAGTTTGTACCGCTATAGAGACGTTGAAGAAAAATACCGCCAAGGGTACAAAGTGTAAATTGGGGAGTGTAAATTGAAACGGTTTCCTTGAAATTAGGTCTCCTAAACCTATATAAACCCATCTCAATTGCACAGTTCCTTACGCAATCTCTCTCAAATACTTTCGTATATACAAGCCCTAATATCTCTCTTAACGACGATCACTCTTTCGACTACAATGGCTGTTCTTGATTCATGTCCTAAGCACAATATGGTCGCGTATCTAGAGAAGACTGAAGGGAATGCAGAGTTTCATGAGATCATTGATTTTCTTACCGCAGTTTCCATTCATCATCCTCACTGTAAGTCCAGTTGTTCTACAACATTTGCTGAACATTTTGGACGTCTGCTAAGTCAATAATCAAAAATGTTAGGCACATTACTGCCAAAGTAGCTGGCAAGCCTGTGTCTATCTCTAAGGCATCAATAAGAAGTATCTTCTTTTTGATGATGCTAATGATAGACTCACTACCTAATCAGCTATATTTGATGTTATACAGCTTATGGGGTATGAGGGGGATTTAACAGTGTTAACATTTAACAAAGCTTTGTTTTCACCCCAATGGAGGTTTTTATTTCATACAATGAATCATTGTATTAGTTCAAAAAGCACCTCTTGGGATCAAATTCCTACTAATATTGCCACTGCTGTCATTTGCTTAACATCTAATCAGAAGTATAATTTTTCTAAATTAATTTTTGATGGTATGCTTAGACATTTAGATGCAAAGAAGAAGTTTGTCATGTACCCACGTTTTATTTCCATCTTTTTAGATAAACAACTAGCTAATGTACCTGTACCTTTAGATCATTTTCTTGTAAATGCTTTAACAAGTAAAGTCTTTTCTTTCATGGTTAAAAAGGGTAAACATTTCTCAGGGAAAGTCACCCCTTTATTTGCTTCTATGTTGGTACAACCAACTGAGGATGAGGGTGCTCCTTCAGAAAGACCATCTAAAGCACAACCTATACCCTCTCCTGCTCACACTAGTGAAGTACCTCTTATGCCACAGACAGACTCGTCTCCTGCTCACACTAGTGAAGTACCTTTTGAGCCATAGCCTGACCCATCCCCTAGACCTTCACCTTCTACTATCATTCCTGATTCTATTCCAGAAAGTTCTGGTGGGAATCTTGGAGGTCATTCATCCAGTGATAAATCCCTTTTAGGGAATGAGGGTGAAATGACACTCCAAAGTATCTATGATCTTTGTCTCTCTTTATGTGCACAGGTTTCAAATCAAGTGAAAGAGATACAATACTTGAAGGCTCAGATCAAAAAGCTCAAGAAGCAAGCTAAACCTGTAATCAAACACCACAGAGCATGGATGCAAAGTGTCTCCTTGAAGCAAAGATTGGCAAGAAAGAGATCCTCAAAGAAACAATGGGTGCACAAAGAGTCTGTATCCAAACAGGGGAGGAAGTTTGCTAAAGGTGAACCTTCAGTCCAAAGAGATCCTCTATTTGATGAGATTCCTGAAGATACACTTGATTATATGGAAACTGAGAATGCTCAAGATGTGGGGAGGACAAGAGATATAGTGGGTGAAGAGAAGGAGAATGATGAAGATGTACTTAGTACTGAAGATGTACTTAGTACTGACAAGGAGAAAGTTAGTACTGACAGACCAATAGTTAGTACTGATGGATCCAAAGTTAGTACTGACAGGCAAATTGAAGGTACCGATGAGCAAATTGAAGGTACTGATGAGCAAAGGAAAGATACTGATGATCATACTGAAGAAGGAAGTGCTACTCAACCACCATCTACTTCTACAATATTTGGAGATGATGAAACAATAGCTAAGGTTCTTCTCAACATGAGTCAAGCCAAAGCAGTTTCAAGAGAGAAGGAGAAAGGTGTAGAGTTGAAGGATATTGAAGAAACTGACAGACCTAGGCCTACTTCCACAAGATCACTTCTGACATTAAAGCCTCTTCCAAAAATTGATCCAAAAGACAAAGGAAAGAAGAAAATAAAAGAGGAGGATGAAACTGAAAGTGAATCTGATGGTATTCCTGAAGCTGAGAAGAAGTTTAAACAGCTTGCAAGTGATGAAGAAATGGCTAGGAAAATACAAGAAGAGTGGGAAGGTGAAGAAGAAAGAAACAGATTAGCTGAAGAAAAAGCTACCAATGAAGCTCTCATAAGAAATTATGATGACATAAAGGCAAGAATTGAGGCTGATAGACTTCTTGCTGAGAAGCTTCAAGAAGAAGAAAGAGAGCAATTTACAATAGAAGAAAGAGCAAAATTCCTTCATGACACAATTGTTGCTCAAAGAAAATTCCTTGCTCAACAAAGATCCAGAAGCTTAAGGGAACAGACCACCTACAAAAATCAACTAAGAAACTCAAATTATGACCTAATCTTGAAGATTAGGAAACTTCAAGCATTCTGTATAAAACCAAGAAGTTTGAGGAAATACAAGCTCTGTATGAAAAGATTAAGAGGTCAGATGAAGATTTCATTTCTATTGGGTCTGCTGAAGATGAAAGACTGATCAAAAAGATGAATGAAAAAGGAATTGATTCCTCTAAGAATGAAATGGTCAAGGAGGAAGATAAAGAAGAAGAAAGTACCAGAAAGAGAAAACTTGGTACTAGGAAAAAGATGAAGTCAAGGAAAAGAAGATTCATACAAAACACTTCTGAGGATGATAGTGAGAAAGAGAATGATGAGCTGAGATTATATTTAACAATAGCTCCAGATGAGGAAAAAGAAGTAGATTATGAAATACTTGACAGGAAGTATCCTATCAAAGAATGGAAAACTGAGTGTCTTGGAACTAAACCACAGGTTGATAAAGCTGAACACTTAGAGGAGATTAATCAAAATGTGGTGATTAGAAGCAATGGACAAAAGAGATACTTTAGTACTCCAATGAGGGTGCTTTCCATATTTGATAGAGAAGATTTGAATGTTGTGTATCAACTAGTGATGGACAAATATCAAGATAATACTAAGGTTTGATAGAGTACTTTGGGGAGATATGATGTTATGTTCAATCCGATGATAAGATAAGTTTTGGAACACACAGCAGATTGGAATATATTAATTTTGTTGAAGCTACATGGTTTCTTCAGGGGTACATACTTTAATGACTGAGGCAGGAGTCATTTATATGCTCATAGAGAAAAAGTATCCTTTGAGAAAGAAAGTATTGTTTTTTTTTTTTTCAAATGTGGATTTAAGTGTGAGTCTGAAGAAACCGTACTAAGGCATTAAGTTTGAATTAGATTTGTCAAGAAGCTAGTTGCAGAGTTAGAACCTGAAGACTCTAATGGAGATGAGGAGGATCTTTGAGTGTTGGTTTCAAAACCACACAACAAATGGTCATCAGTTCACCATGCTTAACAGGCATAAGAACTGGCTAGTCCATAAGCAAACGGCTTGTGGTAAAGACTTCTCAAATCCGTTTATGGTTGACAATTTACCAAAAATTGTAGGGTTTTCAACTCACCTTGCTTCATTGGTGAAGAGTTGGCTAGTCCAAGATCAAACAGTTCTTGGTAAAGACTAAAACAAATCTGTTGATAAGCTGTTAGTTTGGCCTAAAAACTATATGGTTTATCAATGCACCATGTTATGGCAATGAAGCATTGGCTAGTCCAAAAGCAAACGGTATTTGGTAAAGACAAATCAATTCCGTTGATGGTTGACAGTTTACCAAAAACTGTATGGTAATTAACTCACCATGTTTTTAAAATAAAGAGTTAACTATCCCAGAGCAAACGGCTACTGGTAAAGGAACATCAAATCCGTTTATGGCTGGTAGTTTGCCAAAAACTACAAAGCCAACTTAGTTGGATTGTTGCTGAAAAGATGTTGCAGAATGCAGAGAAGACAAAGTTTGCGGAAGATGGATAGGTTTAAAATGCTCCAAGAAATTAAAAAGTGTTTGATAACATCCTCTATGCGCTAAAGAAGATAAATCTGAAGGAAACATGAAGTTAAAAGAGTTCAACATTCAGATGTATAAGGGAGGATGAAGGGAAATTACGTTTTCCAACTTTAGATTACCGACAGTATTAATAGTTAGTACTGATAGTTATAGTTAGTACTGACAGTACAAAATGTTAAGTACTGATCAGTTAGTTAGTACCGATAGTAGAAATTAGTTAGTACCGTTTAAGAGATATGTATGAGATATTTTAGGAAAAGATATGTACGCGTTTTGTAAGCCTGTTAGGGTTTATCCTTGGTCTATAAAAGGATCCCTCTTGGCATAGTTAGAGATACGACCTCAATATATCTCATAGCAAAATCATATCATAATAGTTAGTAATCTGTAATCGTTCAAAGCAGATTAATAGAAATTATTATTTAGTTTTTCATTGTTCTTCTTAGTACTTGTGTTAAGATTCCGCATTAACACATAATATTCATAGTCAGTGTTTCTACATAGTCAACTGTATTTATACATCTTGGCTATCATCCTTAATAGGCTGCAGAGATCTATTCAACAAGGGACTCACAAGTGGTATCAGAGCCTGTGAGAAACTCTGAATAAGAAGAACAAACAAATCCAGTTATAAATCTTCATCCTTCAAAACTAAACATGTCTGGGTCACAAGATGAAATTCCACCACCACCACCACCTCCACCATCATCATCACAAACACCAACACAACAAACTCCTCATACAGTATCAACCATCAAACTGCCTATTCTCAAAAAGGGAGAATATGATATTAGGGGCTATGATATGGAACATATTTGGCCCATACAGACTTCCAATCTGGGAGGTTATATAAAATGAGAATGGGTCCTGTATCTAATCACTACAGTTACACAAGGACGATTATGTTTTGCCTCCCAGAACTGCAGAAGAAATTGTAGCCAGAGAAAGAGAGAGAAAAGCAAGGACCACCTTGCTTATGGCCCTACCAGAAGATCATCTTGCTAAATTCCATAAGATGACTGATGCAAAAGAGATGTGGGATGCCATCAAATCTAGATTTGGTGGAAATGACGAATCCAAGAAGATGCAGAAGTATATCTTGAAGCAACAGTTTGAAGGATTCTCTGTATCCAACACTGAAGGGCTTCACAAAGGCTATGACAGGTTCCAAAGTCTTCTGAGTCAATTAGAGATTCATGGAGCAGGAGTATCCACTGAGGATGCAAATCAAAAATTCCTAAGATCTCTACCTTCTGCCTGGTCACAAGTTTCCTTAATTATGAGGACTAAACCAGGAGTGGACAGTCTCAGCTTTGATGATTTGTACAACAATCTAAGAGTCTTTGAGAGTGATGTAAAAGGCTCTACTGCATCATCCTCTAGCCCGCAAAATGTAGCATTTGTCTCTGAGAACACCAGCAGTACTAATGAAGTTAGTACCGCTTATTGTGTTCCCAATCCTTCTGGTCAAAACTCACAGTATGAACAAACATCATCATACTCATTACTTGCTAATCAATCAAGTTTGCTCAAACTGGTCATGAGGACTTGGACAGATAGATGGAATATGACCTAGAAGAAATGGATTGAAGAGGCAAGTGGCCTATCTCAATGAGAATGAAAAAGTTCTACCATACAGCTGGTGAAAGCTACAATTTGAATGCAAAAGAACCAGTTGGCTTTGATATAAAACCAAACTTGACAATGCTACAATTGCAACAAGACAGGGCGTTTTTGTAGAGGAGTACAGAATCAAGGGGAAAAATCAAGATAACAGGAGAGGGATTCATGGAATTTAGGAACCAAGGTTGGAGAGGCAGATCTGGAAAGAAGGAGGACTCGAAAGATTGGTGACTATTGATGGAGAATTGTGTAGATTGGACAACAGCATTCGAAGAAGATGAAAGATTTTGCTTTGATGGCTTACACAACTAATGAATCAGAACAGAGGTGCAATTCATGTTCAAATAAGTGTAAAGAGTTTTGCTACCTTAAAAAATTGTATGATGCTCAGAGAGAACAACTTAGTGATGCAAGCATAGAAATAAAGGCATATTCTCAAAGTCTTAAGAAAGTTGAAGCATAGTTAGTTGCTCATCAAGAAGGTCAACTTTGGTATAAACAAAAGATAAAATTTATGAAGATAGACTTAGATGATAAAACAGATGTTCTAACATACCATAAGATATTGCTAGCAGACGCTCAAAAAGAAAAAGAGATTTTAAAGGCTAAAGTAGAAAAATGGATAACTCTTCTAGATCTAGTTTAATAAACTGCTAAATACTCAAATGAGTGCTAATGATAAGTTTGGGCTTGGATATGGGGATCACAGATATGATGGTATTTTGAACTATGAAAATGAAGTGTTGTAGAGTGTTTTTATGAATAAAGAGAGTGAATTAGAAAAACAATCTTTGTATGATAGGTTTGTTACAGCAGATAGAATGCATGATGTACCCCTACCCATGACAGGGAATTATATGCCCTCTGGACCTGACATTGAAGTAGATTACTGCATATTTAATATGGTCCAAAAACAGAACTCAACCTTGTGAATCTTGAAACCAATCAAGTGAATTTGATACCTGTGAATCTAACATTAGTACAGAACCCTCTGAATTAGTGTCTGAACCAGTTGTCAATGAATCTAATGTAGAATGTCAACCTAAGGTCTGGTCTGATGCTCCTATCATTGAGGAGTATGAATCAGATAGTGAAGATGAGTATGTGTCTATACCAACAAAAGAACAAGAAACACCTAGTTTTGCTAACCAGCAAGTAAAAACTCCTAGGGAAACTGTTAAGAATCAGTACACACATAGTCAAAAACCTAAAGTTGATAAGAAAGAGTTAGGGTATGGGTTTACTGTAAGAGCATGTTTTGTATGTGGAAGTCTTAATCATTTAATCAGAGATTGTGATTTCCATGAGAAGAGGATGGCTAGAAAAGCTGAGTTAAACAATCAGTTGAATAAGAACTTTGATCAAAGGGAGAAAAGGCCAATTTGGAACAATGTACAAAGAGTAAATAAACAAAACCAATTTGTTCCTTCAGCAGTATTAACTAGAACTGGCAAAATTCCAGTTAATACTGCTAGAACTAGCAGTACTAAAAATGTTAGTACTGCTAGGCAAAGTTTTAAACAGACAGCCAGTTACTAACTGTTCTGCTATGAAAGTTAATTGTAAGCCCATTATGAATAGTAGTTAGACCAGCAAAATGTTTTTTCAACAAAATACGCATTCTCCATTTCAGCCTTTCAAAAAGACAACAGTACTTAGCACAAATTTTTCAAAACAAAAAGTTTATACTGATAAGGCAAATGCAGTTAGTGTTGTTGGGGGAAAAAGGGAAACTGCTGTTAAGTCCTCAGCAGGTTGTAATTGGAGACCACAAAGATACAACTGGCATAATATCTCCAAATACAATGGTGGATCCAGTCTTAGAAATTGTTACACTTTCAAAGATCCACTAGGCAGACTCAAGCCCAAACAGGCTTGGGTCCCTAAGAGAATCTAATCTCTTTCATTTAATGTGCAGGACTATCCACATAGAGCTTTAAAGAATAAAGGAATTGTTGATAGTGGTTGTTCCAGGCACATGACTGGAAACAAGGCATACCTTGCTGAATTTCAAGACTTTAATGGTGGCCCTGTTGCTTTTGGAGGTAGTAAAGGTTACATCACAGGTAAAGGTAAAATAAAAACTGGTAAGTTAGATTTTGAGGATGTGTGCTTTGTGAAAGAACTTCAGCATTTCAATCTCTTTTCTGTGTCACAAATGTGTGACAAAAAGAACAAGGTTCTGTTTACTGACTCTGAATGTCTTGTTTTGTCTCCTGAATTTAAGTTACCTGATGAAAATCAAGTATTACTTAAAATCCCCAGACAAAACAATATGTACAGTTTCAATTTAGAGAACATTGTTCCTTCAGGAGGATTGGCTTGTTTAATTGCAAAGGCCACAACTGATGAATCTAACAAATGGCTCATACTGAAGAAGGAAGTGTTACTCAAACTACTCAACCACCACCTACTTCTACAATAATTGGAGATGATGAAACAATAGCTAAGGTTCTTCTCAACATGAGTCAAGCCAAAGTAGTTTCAAGAGAGAAGGAGAAAGGTGTAGAGTTGAAGGATATTGAAGAAACTGACAGACCTAGGCCTACTTCTACAAGATCACTTCTAACATTAAAGCCTCTTCCAAAAATTGATCCAAAAGACAAAAGAAAGAAGAAAATAGAAGAGGATGGTGAATCTGAAAGTGAATCTGATGGTATTTCCTGAAGATGAGAAGAAGTTTAAAACATGTTGCGCAAGTGATGAAGAGATGGCTAGGAAAATACAAGAAGAGTGGGAAGGTGAAGAAGAAAGAAACAGATTAGCTGAAGAAAAAGCTACCAATGAAGCTCTCATAAGAAATTATGATGACATAAAGGCAAGAATTGAGGCAGATAGACTTCTTGCTGAGAAGCTTCAAGAAGAAGAAAGAGAGCAATTTACAATAGAAGAAAGAGCAAAATTCCTTCATGACACAATTGCTGCTCAAAGAAAATTCCTTGCTCAACAAAGATCAGAAGCTATCAGGAACAGACCACCTACAAAGAATCAACTGAGAAATCAAATGATGACCTATTTGAAGCATGTAGGAAACTTCAAGCATTCTGAATTGAAAACCAAGAAGTTTGAGGAAATACAAGCCCTGTATGAAAAGATTAAGAGGTCAGATGAAGATTTCATTTCTATTGGGTCTGCTGAAGATGAAAGACTGATCAAAAAGATGAATGAAAAAGGAATTGATTCCTCTAAGAAAGAAGAAGTCAAGGAGGAGAGTAAAGAAGAAGAAAGTAACAGAAAGAGAAAACTTGGTACTAGGAAAAAGATGAAGTCAAGGAAAAGAAGATTCATTTTTTCATATAAAAATCACTTCTGAGGTGATTAGTGAGAAGAGAATGATTGAGCTGAGATTATATTTAACCAATCGCTCCAATGAGGAAAAGAAGTAGATTTGAAATACTTGACAGTAAGTTTCTATCATAGGAATGGAAAACTGAGTGTCTTGGAACTAAACCACAGGTTGATAAAGCTGAACACTTAGAGGAGATTAATCAAAATGTGGTGATTAGAAGCAATGGACAAAAGAGATACTTTAGTACTCTGATGAGGGTGCTTTCCATATTTGATAGAGATGATTTGAATGTTGTATATCAACTGGTGATGGACAGATATCAAGATGAGATACCTGAAGGATTTGATAGAGTACTTTGGGGAGATTTGATGATTATGTTCAATCCAGATGATGAAGATAAGTTTTGGAACTCACAGCAGGATTGGAATATAGTAAGTTGGAAGCTACATGGTTCTTCAGGTTACATATTTAATGACTGGACATGTTTAGTCATTCATATGTATTAGAGAAAAAGTTCATTTGATATAAGAAGTATGTTAAAATATGTTGGATTTTAAGTTGGTCTGAAGGAAGTCAGTTACTATGGCATTAGAGTTGATTAGATTTGTCAAGAAGCAAGTTGCAGAGTTAGAACCTGAAGACCCTAATGGAGATGAGGAGGATCTTTGAGTGTTGGTTTCAAAACCACACAACAAATGGTCATCAGTTCACCATGCTTAACAGGCATAAGAACTGGCTAGTCCATAAGCAAACGGCTTGTGGTAAAGACTTCTCAAATCCGTTTATGGTTGACAATTTACCAAAAATTGTAGGGTTTTCAACTCACCTTGCTTCATTGGTGAAGAGTTGGCTAGTCCAAGATCAAACAGTTCTTGGTAAAGACTAATCAAATCTGTTGATAGCTGATAGTTTGCTAAAAACTATATGGTTTATCAATGCACCATGTTATGGCAATGAAGCATTGGCTAGTCCAAAAGCAAACGATATTTGGTAAAGACAAATCAATTCCGTTGATGGTTGACAGTTTACCAAAAACTGTATGGTAATTAACTCACCATGTTTTTAAAATGAAGAGTTAACTATCCCAGAGCAAACGGCTACTGGTAAAGGAACATCAAATCCGTTTATGGCTGGTAGTTTGCCAAAAACTACAAAGCCAACTTAGTTGGATTGTTGCTGAAAAGATGTTGCTGAGTTGCTGAGAAGACAAAGTTGCTGCTGGAGATGGATAGTGTTTAAAAGCTCAAGAAATGTTAAAGTGTTTGGATACATCCTCTATGCGTTAAAGAAGATAAATCTGAAGAAACATGAAGTTAAAAGAGTTCAACATTCATGTTTAAGGGAGGATTGTTGGGAATTACGTTTTCCTAACTTAGTACCGACAGTATTAATAGTTAGTACTGATAGTTATAGTTAGTACTGACAGTACAAAATGTTAAGTACTGATCAGTTAGTTAGTACCGATAGTAGAAATTAGTTAGTACCGTTTAAGAGATATGTATGAGATATTTTAGGAAAAGATATGTACGCGTTTTGTAAGCCTGTTAGGGTTTATCCTTGGTCTATAAAAGGATCCCTCTTGGCATAGTTAGATATACGAGCTCAATATATCTCATACAAAATCATATCTCATAGTTAGTAATCTGTAATCACTCAAAGCAGATTAATAGAAATTATTATTTAGTTTTTCATTGTTCTTCTTAGTACTTGTGTTAAGATTCCGCATTAACACATAGTATTCATAGTCAGTGTTTCTACATAGTCAATTGTATTTATACATCTTGGCTATCATTCTTAATAGGCTGCAGAGATCTATTCAACAAGGGACTCACAGTAATACTGATGGACTTGTTGCAATCGTAAGTAAACTAGATAACTTGGGATGCGATATGAAGAAGCTAAAAGAAAATGTTCATGCATTCCAAGTTGGATGTCAAATATGCAAAGGACCTCACCTTGACAAAGAATGTTCTCTCAACGAGGAAGTCAAACAGGTAGAAGAGGTTAAGTATGGTGAATTTGTGCGTCCCGCTCCTTTCAATAGAAGTAATGGAGCCAAGTTTCGTGTATGTCCACCGGGATACTACACTCGTATAGATAATCAACCTCCTTATGGGGAGAAGAGACCAAGCTTAGAAAAGCTTATAAATAAGCATCAGGAAGAATCAGCACGAAGAAGCACTAAAATGGAAGAATGGATTAAGAAAATCTAAGAAAATGCGAAGATTAACACTAGGAATAAAAGTGCCTCTCTTAAAACCTAGAAACCCAAATCGATCAATTAACCAAGGAACTCCATTCTAGGACCATCAATGAAGGTGGTTAATGTTGATCATGAGACTCCAAATATACTTATCTCTTCAAGTAAGCTTAACAATCTCCACGGAGTATCTGACTTTTAGGGAGCTCAAAATGAAGAGGAAAGGACGACCAAGGTCCTACAATGCCAATTACCAACTAAGGAGCTAAATCCAAGGAATATCACACTTCCTTGCACTATTGGTAATTTTAACTTTTATGGTATGGCTGATTTAGATGCTAGTGTAGATGTCATGCCTAGGAACATATTTGAGTACTTAAGACCAGCCAACCTGAGGAACACCAATATGCTTGTTGAAATGGCCGATATGACAAAGAAGGCAACCTTAGGTATAATAAAAAACATTCTAGTTGGAATTGATAAATTCTTATTTCCTTTAAATTTCGTAATTATCGATAAAACTGCTAATGAGACAATAATTCTAGGCAGGCCTTTCTTTGCAACCATTCACACGGAAATCAATGTTTTTGATAAAGAAATTTCTTTGGGAATTAATAAGGATAGGGTTAGCCATGATATGGAGAAAAAAGATCATAATTTTACAACTCCTACCAAGAAAATTTTTATGATAAAATCTGACCTAGATAATAGACCTCAATCTCCTGCATGTAGCAATAATCAATCAAGAAACTTACGTGATATGTCGCCTGATGATAGTTTACACGATAAAGGCAGTAAGAAAAAGAAAATTAAGCTAGATCAACATACCCCTAGGGCACATTTTTGTGAACCTATTAAGCAGATTGTCAACGAAAAGACTAAGATGTGGCCAACCTGTGACCCCACCAAAAGTATGTGTGATGGGGGGGACAAAATCTATAGGGTATCTAGGGTCGGGAATTTAACATTTTGGTACTGCAACTATGATAATGGAATAAAGAAGATAACAGGAATAGGATTATCCTTTCCTGGCTACCTTTTGGCAAAATACAGGAAGTATCAAACTGATAGTTTAGTTTGGGATGATATATATGCCGAATGGTGCAATGTTAGTCCCGCACCATGAACCTCATCTTAAGAATCCAACACCCTTAAACCCAGAGACTACACCTTTAGAGAGTGGACAGTAATTAAGGTTGGACATGCTGACATAAGTGAACCTGTGAAAAAAAGCATTACTTAAGTTATGGTTAATTGACTATTTTCGAGATGAATCGAGGATTATAAAGAACCTACTTTCTAGGAGTTTTTATGATTATAAATGGGTGTTTGATTTAGAAATTGATCAATTAGTAGATGAATATGAGCTTAGGACAGGAAAAAAAGGACATATGCTTGATAAGATATAGGAATACTATAAAGATGTCCATAGAGATAGCACATATTGGTGGCATGACCATGGATTTGAAGAAGAGGAATGTGATGAAATGGGAATAAAAATTGAATATTATGATCCACCTAATGTTCAGGTTGAAACCTTCAAAGTTAAGAAATATTCATTTAAAAGTAGACAAAATTTTGTTTGTGTGACCAAAGAAGTGGATGATGCTTTACCTCTCGGAAGAAGAAATGGATCAAGGCAGAGAAATGATCTGGAAAGAGTTTGATGTAGATGCCAACGATGAAACGTAGAATGGGCATGAGTCTAACTTAAAGACTCATTAATAAACAAAAGTGCTTGTCGGGAGACAACCCGTTTTTTTATCAATAAATTTCATTTTTCGCATATTAGTTGGTTTGCATGTTTTACTTTATTTTGCAGGTTCCAGCAGCTAGGAGGCAACTTTCGAGACCGAATCGACCCGTAATTCTATGGTAGATTTGCTGATTTAGCAGCAGTTATGGCGTAACATACATGCTTATGTCGTAACCTATTCAATTACGATGTAAACCTCCTTATGGTTACGCCGTAAATTTATAAACTAAAATTTTAAAATACCACATGATTATGGTGTAACCACCAGAGTTACGCCATAACCTCTTTCTGAAAAACCTTAAAAATAAGTTTTAACGCATTGCTAAACCTTGTGTATCTAAATGAACTTTGATGGTATGTTCTCTGGAAGCCCTCACGAGACTTCACTCGTCTACTTGGGCCACCAAGTGGTTTAAAAGGCTCGATTCATATGCAAAATGCAACCGTGATTCCTACGAAAGTGAGTTAGGTTTTTATTTCTTGTATATTTATCATTGAACGATTTTATGCTGTTAGTTTGTTTTAGTGATCATAGGGGAAAATGAGCTTGCTTAAGATGGAGATTTTCTGAATTTCTCCGCCGGCTTATTACATTTCATATGTTCAAAAGCAAAGCTCAAGGGAGTTTCTTGTTCTAATTCTACTCTTCCTATTTATTTCATTTACTTAATGTACAATAGGGACATTATACAAATCAAGTAGGGGATGGGAGTAGAATTATCACTTGACCTATTCTTGCCTTCGATTTCCTAGTTTTCTTTGTAAAATAGTGTAAATTTTAAAAAATTTGACATGTTTTTCTTACTAAACTAGAATTAATCTTTGTCGAATGCACATTACCCTTTATTATTACTTAGTGAGGTTTAAGGCTGATGTTTTGTTTTCATCTCACTATATAAAAATCCACCAAAATATTGAGTGTGCCGGTAGTATTGTAATCTTTAGAACTTGGCCTGTACATCATTTTGAGACCTAATTGATTAGCAGGAATAGATGGTTCGAGAAGGCAACATTTCAAAATTCACCCAAATAGCCATTATGTGTGTGTTTATCGACTTGAACATTGACTTGTCGACCTCCCGTGTTAAAAACCCTTTTGTTGCACTCATCATTAGTGCAAGATACCCCTAGATCACCCTTGTTGAGCCAATCTATGTTTTCACCCATTATTATATGTTTCGTTACACTATTTTGCCTTAGCCAACCATGTAGTCTATATTTATCCTTATGTTGAAATTTTAGGCTATCAAAATCCATGGTTCAAGAAAATGGTTCAAAGATTGGCACATACTTTAATGATACATCATTTTGATCATGGAAGACCACCCGGTATTATCACTTTTGATACTGTTTAGTTGAAGTGGGGGATATGTGATGTGTTATATACAAGAGTATTGTAAACAAAAAGAGATTAAAGGTGGTGAACAAAGCCTCCTAGTGATAATAACTCCTGATGGTGGGTTACGTGATTATAAAACAATAATAAAAAAGTGGTGCAACTATAAGCTAACCAGTGAAATTTTGGGGATGGTGTAACTAAAAGCCATCCGAGAAGTATAGAGGTGGTGCAACTATTACACCTAGTGAAATTGGGTTTAGCAGTTCCGTAAGATCTTATATTACTAACCATTATGATGATAGTGATAGATTTTCCGCACTTAAAGACTTGATTATGGATGGACAATAGCGGGTTGATGAATACCTTAGATGATATAATACTATTTTGTTTTGTGTTTATGTCTTAACAACAATTAAATGTATATACCATGTCTATCCTAACCCTTTCAATCACCCAATAAACCTTTGTTATGTCACCCATGTTGCCTTTAAGAATTTTTTAAACCCTAACTCTAACTGGTGCAGATTTATGTACTTCCTAAACTTATGATAGAATACATGCTATGACTGTGCAGTTGAGCAATCACCCTAAAAATGAACATTTAGACTAGTTGAGAGTTTAGTGAATTTTGATCCATTTTTCGTGAGGTGTCCAGCTTTGATATTTCTAGCATAAGTCTTTTATAGATTCATTTCTTTGAGTTAAATCAGACAAATGTTTTTATAAACTATTCTAACAGGTCTACTTGAGGGCAAGCAGAAGTCAAGTAGGGGATATTTGATAACATCAAATATTTGATACTTTTTAGTGTCAATTTCCCCACAAAAATACTTGCAATTGTCTTTAACCTCTCAAATGAGGAATTTCCAAAAGATATTCGGTGTGCCCATCATGATCATCATAAGTAAATTAGATGTGGCACAAGAACCAAATGTAAAACGATTACACGTCATGACAACTTTGTCTGTAAAATTAAACTAGATATTATTATGACATATTCTAGTACGTGTATAACTTCTCTTAACTATATCTTATGCTTCGTCTTGCTAAATATGTATCATAATAAATGCATGATGGAATTAGGCTAGATTATTCATTTTGTTTGGCGCTTGACTAAACTAGTTGATTCTTGGGAAATATGAGTTGTTGAAACTAAACCCTCTATAGCCTCTCTTTTTTCTCCACAAAACTTGAAAAACTGGGAAGTCTGAGAAAATTTCGAAACCCCTAGAAAATGGCTTCCAAATACATGGGGCGGCCCCTAAATATATCTGCGACCGCCCAGTATTTAAGGGACCGCCATCAGCAGGGATGCCAACTTTTTACTGTTTTCTCTTTTTATGTATCTTTGACCTTCCCTATACTAGACCTTGTCGGACTTTCTCTGTTTAGCCAAGCATCTCTTGACATCTTCATCTCCTAACACCATGCCTTTCCATAACTTTTCTTTATAAACTCATCATCCTCCTCATTCACATTCATCTTATCTTTCTCTCTTCAACCTCTCTTCATTTGTCATGTCTTTTTCTCGCCCTTCTCAAAACTATGGAGAAAGATACTAAAAGTCTATAATAGACACTTGGAGATACAACACTCTTCTATGCTATTCACCTCCTCTCTCACCTAACATTTTGCCACCACACTCTCCTAATGTTGCTACTCCTTCATCTCAAACCACACAATCACCAAATCAAACTAGGGAGCAAATCGTAAATGAACTTAACCAACTTCATCACCTATCCAACATCATTGAAACCGAACATCAACGTGTAGAAAATGCTTCTACACAAACTCCTCTGTTACCACCTTCACCATCAACAACCATAATTCACCCCGCCATAAATGACCAAGTCACATTTCATTCTGGTTTTTGTCATTGTTGCATGTACACCCAAACTCTCTTTCATAAGTTAAGAGATGTCATCAATCTACTTAAGTCTCTTCTCACTCACGGTCATGCTCCACCCAACAATGCCTCACCAACCTCTCCTTTATCACCTCTACATTAATGACCACCCATCCTTTAGTTAAAGCATCTCCTAGACATCAAAAATCAACTAGTCTAGCTTTAGGTTTAAATGTCTCTCTATGTTATGCTTGTTTAATTTATCTTGTAATATTCATACTGTTTAAGTATGAATTTGTCTCGTTATTTCTAGTATTGTAAGCAATCTATGCTTTATAGTATGAATTTTCTCTCTATGAATGAATTTATCTTATGGGTGAATTGTATGAATTAGTTAGTTGGCTATTTCTTCTCCATATAGCCAAACATATCTTTGTCGTAATCTTGCTACTAGTTAGAAATGTTTCCTTGCACTTGTATTTCTAACTTGGTTTTGTAGCAAAACATTATAATCTCGATCCCTTGGTGCCCCAAACGAGGGGGAGCATACATCAAGGGGGAGTCTTGGCATCGCCGATTTCTTTCTCTCTATAATTCGACGATAAACCTTTTTGGATTCGACAAAAGGGGGAGAAATGGATTAAAACTCATTAATAACTTGGAAATTTTATTTTTATACAAAATGAGTTTATATTTTATCATCATCAAAAAAGAGAGATTGTTAATACAAATAATGTCTAAAAATGTTATTTCTATTTTTTGACCTCTCTACATTTTGAAGATGACAAAATGTAAAAACGTTTACAATAAAAATAAACGTTTACATGTTATTAATCGTAAACTTCCATTTTTACACAAATCACTTAAGGTATGTACAAACAAATCATTAAACATGATTAGTGATCAAGAAAATATTTTTTCTTAACCATTACATTTATACAAAAGTATTTTTATAAATATAAAAAGGGTTAATATACAAAGAAGTTACTAAAGTTTAAAAAAATGTTCGCCTAAGTAACTAGAGTTTCATTTTGTTCACTGGGGTTACTAAACTTATAAGAAGCATACCTCACTATAATTTCAGTGTTATTCGAGTAACCTGAATACATATTTTTTGATAAGTTAAGTAACATAAATGTCGCACTTTTATAAGTTAAGTGATGTTTACGTATATTTTCATAACTTTAGTAACCTCAAAGTCATGTTTCATAACTATAGTAACCCAAGTGAACAAAATGAAACTCTAGTTACTTAGGCGAACAATTTTGTAAACTTTAGTAACCTGTTTGTATATTAACCCATAATATATAAAATATTTTTATTAATAAAAAAATGTTTTATTTAAATATAAAAATTAAAATCTGGTTTTTCTCCCAAAATGGAAGCTTCTACACCAGATTTAACCTTCCCTACTAAAAGACAAAAATGGGAGCGTCAGTCTAGTGGCGGCCTCCAGATATATTTGGGACCGTCAGGACCGCCACCAGGTGACGTTGGGATTTCCTATCTATAAATACTACACTATTCTCAGCATAAAAACATACCTCTTTGCACGAAATTTTCAGTTATCTTTCTCTCTTTAAAATCTTCTTTCTCTCACTAAATCTCTTGATTATTAACATTGTTTAATCTTGTTTCAAGTGATCTAATCTCATCTTCTTCCTCCTTCAATCAAGTGAAAGAGAAGAACACTCGTATTCGCCAAGAAACGAAGTGTTATAGATTAGTGATTTCTCCTCTATTCTTCTAAGATCCAAATCTCTATTTTGATTATCTTGTGTGATTATGTAAGATCGGATAGTGTATAAATCCAATAGTGTAGATCTTGTGATTTGTTAGTTTTTGTGAAGTGGTAGTTTGGTTCTAGCTAAGATTAGGACTCGACATTTAGCTTAGTGTCGCAAAATAACGTAAGCGACGTATAAACGGTTTTCTCCGCCTAAAGGGAGCTTGTTGACATAGTGAAATCTCGAGTCGGATACTCAGGGAGTGGAGTAGGGTGAAGAGGAGCTTCGTAGCTGAACCACTATAAATCTTGGTGTCTTGGTTTGATCGTTCTTTACCTTATCTCTTTATATTGTTTATGTTTCTCTTTTATTGTTTGTATAGTTATTACAAGTAGATAGTTATCTTGATTGGTTCATATTGTTGATTGATTGAACATATTCTCGAATCTAACAATTTTAGAAGTAAAATTTTAAAACATCAATTAACCTGTAAACTATTCAACCCCATTCTAGTTTCCACACTATTCATTACATTACATATAAGCATGGGCTAGATTAACTTAACTTTGTAGTTAAGTTTAATCTAGTTAAACATGAACAACAAGTGATATAAGAGAAGTTTGATTTATAAACAAGTTTTATAAACCGTTTAAAAGTTTTATCAAGATCCTACATTGGCTGAAAATAATGTACCCCAACTTGTCGATAAAAAAGGAGGTAGTTATTCTACTATTACCCCTACTCCTGAAGTTGGTAAATTTAACAAGTAAAAAAAGCATATGATTTACTACTTAACCAGAATGGAACCCTATTACATCAAATGTATTAATGAGGGTCCTTTCCAACTCAAGACTGCTGAAGGTGCACCTAAACCTGAAGCACAATGGTTAAATGATGAGAGGAGGGTGGTCACTCAAGACCAACTCCTTAAAAGAATCATTATATCATGTATACCAAATGATATAATAGAGTCAATTATTAGCTGTGAGACAGCTAGAGAAACTTGGTCTGACTTGGTTCACAGCTTTGAAGGCACCTTAGATAACAAGGAAATCAGGATCATGGATCTAAAACTTGAGTATAATACCTTGAGAGCCAAAAACTTTGAAAGTTTCTCTCATACCCATACCCATTACAAAACCTTGCTCAATGAGCTTTTAAATGATGGTGTAAAACTATCTAAACATGAAATCAATGTTGGTTTCGTGAACAGTGCCCCTAAAAAGTGGCTAAACTTCTCACAAAGTTTAAGAAATGCCAATCATATTCACACCCTTGACCTTGCTGACATCTATGGGAGGTTTGTCTATGAAGACAACAATCTCTAGGAGATACCCTGAGTCCAAAAAGGCCTTGATAACTGCACCCATAATTGCACCAATATCAACTACTTTTTTATCTATTGGTATTGTTTAGGATTTCCTAGAGAACTCTAATGATGAGGTCGATGAGAGAACTAGTGAGGAATATCTAAGAGATTTAGATGTTGAGTTTCATGAAAAAGCCCCTTTGGCTGAGTCAAAACATTTTATCAAGAGAAACAAATTTTCTGGAACCAAAGCAAATAAAAACATAGTGTGTTATAAATGTGGTAAAACATGTCACTTTTCTAAAGATTGTTTTTCAAAAACATCAATACCTTCTTACAAATCCTTAGTGTCAAACTTCTCTTCAGCGTCGAGTAAATTTCAACCTAAATTCACACCTAAACTTATTTAGTCTACACAACAAGTTCAAAATAATCAAACCGATCAAAAGTGTTATTGCAAATATTATGATATTTAATCTATATAGCTGATGTGTTTCAAAAGCTTTAAATTTATAAGACTGAAATTACCGGTTATGAGATGGAAACACACGGGTAAAAGTATGACCCACGTATGTAGTATAATCTTTTTAGGTAAGACCAGGTCGTCCACAGGGATTTGCGTAGTGTTCGAATAATCAGATGAAAAATAAACTTTAACAGATTTAAAATAAACTCTGTAGGAAACTAGAAGAGGGGTTGAATAGTTTACCAGTTAATTTGACCATTTTAAAACTTTGCTTATAAAACGCTTTGATTCGAGTTGTATGTCAATCAATCAACAATATGAATCACAACTAAACTATCTAATGTAATGAACTAAGTAAAAAATAATAATACAGAGAGATAGAGAAAGAAACGATCAAACTAAGACACCAAGATTTATAGTGGTTCGGCTACGAAGCACCTCTTCGTTCCTACTCCACTCCCTGAGCACTCCACTCGAGATTTTACTATGTCAACAAGTTCCCTTTAGGCGGAGAAAACCGTTTACACGTCGTTTACTTTCTTTTCTGACACTAAGCTAGATGTCGAGTTCTAACCTTAGCTAGAACCAATCTAAGACTTCACTACGTCTTTACACACTTACAAGATATATACTCTTGGATTGACACACAATCCAAATCACAAATACACAATTAACACAATTGGATCTATACACAATCCAATTTACACAACAACATAAAGTTAATATAATAAAGACTTGTGATCTTGAGGAGGAAGAATGAGATCACTTAATAACAATCCGTATGTAGAAGAATACGATTGTTCTTCTCTTGCACTTGATTAGAAGAAGAAGGGAGAAAGAAAGAATTAATCACTTGAAACAAGATCAATGTATGTTAATGATTAAGATATGTGTTTTTGAAAGAAAGAAAGAAGAGAGAAAAGTAGATCTGAGAAAATTCGTGGTAAGAGGTTCTGTTTTTCAGATGGGGTGGCCCAGTATTTATAGGAGACAAAAAGAGTCGTTGTGCTGGCGACGGTCCCAAATATATTAGGGGGCCGCCAGGCCTATAAGGGGGGCGCCGTAGACTACGCTCCTCTTTTTGTTTTTTTGTGGAGAAGGTGTTATCTGTTTTAGAACCTTCCATTTTGGGGGGAAAAATCTGATTTCAAATTTATTATTTTAATAATACATTTCTTTTATGAATAAATATTTTGTTTTTATATTTTTATAAAAACACTTTTAAAGAAATGTAAGGTTTAAGAAAAATATTTTCTTAATCACTAATCATGTTTAATGATTTGTTTATCCATACCTTAAGTGATTAATCTTAGAAATAGAATTTTACGGTTAGTAATTTATAAACATTTATTTTTATCGTAAACGTTTTTACATTTTGTTATTATCATAACATCGAGAGGTCAAAAAATATAAATAACATTTTTAGACATTATTTGTATTAACAATCTCCCCCTTTTTGATGATGACAAAATATAAACTCATTTAGTATAAAATTAAAGGTTTATAAATTACTAATGAGTTTAATTCTATTTCTCCCCCTTTTTGTCGAATCCAAAAAGGTTGATCATCGAATTGTAGTAGAGAGAAAGAAATCAACGATTAAAGACTCCCCCTTGATGTATGATCCCCCTCGTTCGAGGCACCAAGGGATCGATCTTACGATAATTTGTTTTCTACAAAACAAGGTTAGAAGTACAAGTGCAAGCCAACATAGCATGATAAATATCTCAATATTATAATCCACACTTTTGGAAACTTATAAATAAAGTTCATTCAAATTCTAAGAGGAACATATATAGCCATATAGGACAATATATGAAGATACATCATAAGATAATCATAACCTAACATAGCATAATTAGAGCATTCAATAAAATTAAACAAGTAGATGATTCCTGACTTCATAAGATATGATACCCAAAATGTAGTAAACATTTATTTCAGCAAATTAATCATTTAGGAGTGATTAATTGAAGAGTGAGAATGATGGAGATGGTGAATCATTGTGGTGATGGACTTGTAATTGAGGTATGAGACGGGTGACAAGGAATTGAATGAAATTAATTTTATTTCTTAATGAGTGGAAGTGGTTGGTGGTGTATCTACAACAATGACAAAAACTAGCATGACATCCTACTTGAGCATTAGTAGGAGGTGGAACCAATGGGTATGGTGAAGAGGGTGGTGTAGGAGTTTGAGAATCGATGAGTGTGGAGATGGTGTGGAGTTGATTAATAATTTGATCTCTCTGTAGGTAGTTCATAGGTGGTGAGATAGAGTGAGGAGTGTTAGTTGGAGGTGGTGGTGGTGAGTCATTATGACAAGTAGGTGATCATTTTGGAAGAGGTGTCTTACGTTTCCATACTTGACGAACCGACATTTTTGGTTTTCTCGAAAAGTTTGGGTGATCATTTGAACAAGACATTTGGGTGAAAGAAGAAGAGAATATGAGGAAGATGGTGATGATGAAGAAGATTGATAGTTTAAATAATGAAAAAGGTAAAAGAAAATGGCAAAGCATGATGTTAGAGATGAAGATTAAAGAAATTGTGTGTTCAAAGAGGGAAGTTCCAGCAAGAGTCTAGGACTAGGGTGGTCAAAGATGCAGAAAAAGAGAAACATTCAAAAAAATTTGTTCCCTGATTGGCGATATTCACACTGTAAATATATATTATATAATAAAATATAAAATATATAAATAAGTATAAAAATCAACAAGATCAATGATACCGAGAAGTAGTATAGAGCTTTCCCGGGTCGTTTATCC
>BQNB010015259.1:10000-73581 GCA_026074375.1 Tanacetum coccineum | reverse complement strand
TCTCTCTCTCTCTCTCTCTCTCTCTCTCTTCCTCTCTCTCCCCCCTCTCTTTATCTCTCTCTAAATCAAACACCACCTTAAACCATCGAAACCATCACAGGAAACACCTTAAGATGTGAACACCAACGAAACCACCAAGTCACCGCCATGTAACTTGGATATGTGTATTGGAAACAAAACATATTGTATTTTTGGAAATGAAACCACCAAAGGTATGTATTAATTTTGTTTTCTTCTTTAGAAGATCTATTTATTAATTTTGCTACAAAACTCATACATACACAAAATTAAAAGTTATAGCTAAAAATTAAAATGTCTTTATGTGTAGTCAATTTCGTAACAGCCCAGTCCACTTAATTTTTATAACATCCCATTAAATAACATTAAATCCAATGACATTTATATATACCCACAAACATATAAAACACACAAACACCAGACCTCTCAATCCTCTTCATTAATATATCCATTAAATCCTCTTCATTGATATATCTCCATTGTTAAACAAATAAAAGCAGATGTCATAGTTCTTGTCAAAGAAGTTAAATGCTTTGGAATCATGCAAGCCCAACTAAATGAATCCATTGAAGGGAAATCCAATGCAGAGGTATGGATGTGCATTCGTATCAATAGTATTCCTTTATTATATTGTTATTTGTTAAAGATTAAGACATCATGAACGATATTGTTTCGAGCATTGAGGTAATTTTTTTATATATTTTGATTTTTACTTTGTCACAACTAAAATTAAATGACAATCACAACAATATATAAAGAGATGAGAGAGAAGGAACAATCAAACCAAGACACCAAGATTTATAGTGGTTCGGATACGAAGCTCTTTTTCGCCCTACTCCACTCCCCGAGTATCCTACTCGAGATTTCACTATGTCAACAAGCTCCCTTCAGGCGGAGAAAACCGTTTACACGTCGCTTACGTTATTTTCCAACACTAAGCTAAATGCCGAGTCCTAATTTTAGCTAGAACCAATCTACCACTTCACAAACACTATACAGTCACAAGATCTACACTATCGGATTTACACACAGTTTGAATCACACAATTACACAATATAATTACAATAGAGATTTGATACTTAAAAGAAGAGAGGAGAGATCACTAAACAACAATTCGTTTCTTGTCGAATACGAATGTTCTTCTCTTGCACTTGATAGAGAGGAGAGATGAGAAGAAGAGATTAGACCACTTGAAACAAGATCAAACAATGTTAGTGATCAAGAGATTTAGTAAGAGAAAGAAGGTTTTTAGAGAGAGAAAGAAGACTGGAAAAATTCGTGCAAAGAGGTGTGTTTTTCAGCTGGAAATGGTATAGTATTTATAGACAGGAAAACCCAACGGTCACTGCAGGCAGTCCCGGCGGTCCCAGATATATCTGGGGGCCGCCAGACCTATAAGGGGGCCGCCCAGTAGACTCCGCTCATATTTTTGTCATTTTGTGAGGAATGTTATATCTAGTATGGAAGCTTTCATTTTGGGGGGAAAAATTTGAATTTCAAATTTAAGTTTTATATAAAACTTTTCTTTTAATTAGAAAATATTTTGTTTATTTATTTTTGTGAAAATACATTTGTAAAAATGTGATGGTGAAGAAAAAATATTTTCTTGATCACTAATCATGCTTAATGATTTGTTTGTCCATACCTTAAGTGATTACAAATCTTAGAAATGGAATTTTACGATTAATAATTTGTAAACGTTTATTTTTATTGTAAACGTTTTTACATTTTGTTATTATCAAAACATTGAGAGATCGAAAAATATAAATAACGTTTTTAGACATTATTTGTATTAATAGGATGCTTACCAATTGGTGTTTGAATTGATGTTTCTGAATCAATATTTTGACTGAAAGTGTTTAAATTGATGTTTTGAACCTGTGCATTCTAAAATCAAATTCAAGTCAACAATAATCCAACTTGGCTATTATAAAGTAAAAAGACTTTACCAGTGACTACTTGAGAGTCTTCCAAACTTTCGAACATCTTATTCAATTCATATAAACAGTTTTCCCCAAATATTTTCTTAAGTTAATTATACAATAATGAAATTACTCGCTGAATTGACACAATAATTATTCTAAAATCATAGAAACAAACCTTGTGGGTGCATCGTCGGTGCAAAACTGTATATGGTGGCTTCAATGATTCTTCAAATGGTTAATTACATTAAGTAAATTAAAAACTTGCTTCCGAATTCTCTTGTGCGCCTCACATAAAACAAAAAAATCCAACACAATTTTTCGTATAAAATGTTAAGGAGCACTCTAAAACACCAAGTGCTTCCCGCTTTTGTGAGCGTCTCATATAAAGACAAGTTGATGAGCAGTGTTAAATTACTAATTTCTTTCTTCTTTAGTGTGCGCCTCATATAATTGTGCAGTGTAGTAGATAAAAATTTTATACTAAATAAGTTAATGCTTCACGTTAGTACGGCGAGGGTGAAAGTCTACATACAAATGCATTTTTTTATTGCGAGAGGGAGAGTAGGCGATAGGGAAAGTGAGACGAGATGCTAGTTTTTGGAGCGTCTGATGAGAAGGAGAGCAAGGCGAGAGGCAAAGGGAGGTGTGCATGCTTTGAAAATGCCCCTTGGTCTTTTTTTGTAAACAATGACATTTTGGTTATTTTGATAAACACACTTGTGTTGTAGTTCATTTTGATAATTTGATTTTAATCAATTATAAGATGTCATGTTTAGTGAAATTGTCAAGAGTTTGGGAGTGAGCTTTGATTTATCCCCTCGTCAAAAAGCAGTAGTTGAATGTCTCCGAGCTCCCCGTGCTCAGAATTTCTTGACCGTTATCCCCATTGAAGGACTAGGCCAACATATGTCGGCTCTGGAGTACCGGACTATCCTTAAGTACCGGCTAATGATCCCTCTGTTTCCGGTTGATGAGCCTTGCCCAGTTTGCCGCAAGGTTTGTTTGGATTCTTTTGGTGAGCATGCGGTCCATTGCAAGGAGTTACCTGGTTTCAAATATAGGCATGATTTGGTTAGGGATGTTCTGTATGATGTTCTTAAACGAGCTGGAATTTCTTCTAGAAAGGAGGCCCCCGTGAACTTTCTGACAGATCCACTCGAAGGGAGGTCTACCTTACGGCCAGCTGATATACTTGTGTTTGGGTGGGCCGGGGGGAAACATGCTTGTGTGGATCTTACTGGAGTGTCCCCTCTTGTTGGGCTCAGGGACAATGGGTTTGTTGCAGGACAAGCTGCGTTGAAAGCGGAATCGAGCAAAGTTGCTAAACACGAGAAAGCTTGTTTAGAGAATCAACACGTGTTTATCCCTTTTGCTTTTGATACATTTGGTTTCCTAGCACCGGAAGCAGAGGAGTTTTTGAATAGGGTTCAACGGGTTGTGCAAAGTAATTTTTCGACCCCTAAGACACAAAACTTTATTTTTAGTAGGATTGGTTTTGCCATCCAAAAAGGGGTTGCGGCGCAGCTTGTTGCCCGTTTGCCCGCCATCTTATTGTAAACGATGTTTTGATATAAATCCTATTTAAGATGTCTAACAAACATCAATTCTGGAAAAAATTGATTTTCGTTAAGTTCTTGCATGAATCATTTGAAAACATTTTCTTTAATCTTTTGTTTTATTAAAGATAATTGTACCGATAATGAATCTCATAAATGGTTTATATCAAAAAGGAGAAACCACAAAGATGATTTTAGCATTTCACTCAAAATGGTGATATTGTCTTTTTCCATCAACTTTGACCTTAAATTATTTTGTTTGTGTTATATAATACTTAATGAAAATTATATCAATGAAAATACATTTTTTTTTAGAACGGCAACTTTATTAAAAACCACTAGCAAGAAGCTAGAAAAACAAGAAAATTAAATAAGGATGCTGAATCCAGCTATCCCAACGAAAAGTACATTTACTTCTAGCACTACACCAGTTAAACGAGCGCAAAACTATATCATCGAAAAGAACATCTTTCCAAGGCTTTTTTGCAGCGAACAATAACTGGTTTCTGAAGATCCATATGCTCCACCACATAACATAAAAAACACCTTCTAACACTCCTTTAGAATTGGCTGACAACCGAATCGAGTTAAACCAAACGAACCAAGAGTGATATGAATCAAAAGGGATCCACGCTTGATTCCACCATCTACAAACTAACCGGGTGACGCCTACAGCCATGTCACATCGAAACAGAATATTTATAGTAGTATTGTTGTATAGTCGTATAATCTTTATCAAACCATTGTGAGATCAATCAATCACAATATATAATAACAGGATTTACACGAGTTGGCAACGATTCCAAGGTGACTTTCCAAGCAAAAAATATTAATTTTGATCGGAATTATATGGACCTAAACCCCACCTTGTAGAGGAATCTGATTTCGGAAAGAAAAAGTTCGTCAAGAAGGTTACGGGACATTTAAGCGGAAAGGACACCATCCGTTATATCCCAAAACCCATCTATCTTCAGAATTTGACAGAAACCGATCCAAAAGATATATTTAATTGCGCAAGTTGGGAAGCTTCCACCTCCTCTCGACCATACGGCGAAAAGACGAAGCAAAGGAACTTTCAGCTTGATATCCAATAACAATCTTATCAAATACTTCCAGCGCATACAGAGCGGAGGAAAAACCTTATGGAGAAACAATCAGCACCCATATCCAAAATCTGTCCTCAAAATCTTGTGCACCTGCATTTCCAAATCTTTATTTTACAATGGGATAAAAATTCAATTACCTTGATCTTTGAGACTTTTACTTCTTTAACAAATAGAACACCAATTGAAGGATAAGGTAGCAAGAGAAGAGATTCCTTCCAATTCGAGCAGTTGACAAGCCTGAATAAATCGGAGTCCAAAGGAATTCTCACGAGATTATAAACCGCCACATCCAACTTTATAAAAGCGCCCTATTTAAGGTAAAGAATAGAAACGCCATTAAACTCCATGCTTCCTTGGCTGCAGAGCACCTCTATTAGCCCATTAACCACGCTATCTTCCTATCATTTATCCTGGCTACCATTGAAAAATCTTCGAATAGCCTCCATTGAGCTCAAAACAGCCTATGGGAACCTTATTATAGCGACATATTATAAATAGGAGTATGATCAAGAACGACTTAAGTAAGAGTAAGCCGGGGCCCCCAGCCCAATAGTAAGGGTCTTTATTCCATTTAGATCAATCTAGGTCTGAGTTATTAATAGACTCATTCCATGCTTTATCAAAGAATTATTACCAAGGCGTTAATACCTAAATATTTGAAGGGCATTTTCATAACCGAACAACCAACGAATATTAGCAGCGACTCAAGACTTGGGAAGAAGAACACCCACTCCAAGCAGATTGCTTTTCTAATGTTAATAGATAAACCGGACAACAAGGAAAAACAGTGAAGCGTGTGCATGATACCTCTAATATTAGTTTGAGACCATTCGCCAATAAAAACCGCGTCATCTGCATAAAATAGGTGAGAAATCATGGTCGAAGCATCTTATCCTCACTCTCGGTGAAATTCCTGCATCATAACAGCGAGAACGAAAGATGTTAAGGATTCCTTAATTAAGAATGAATAAGTAAGAGCCAAAGAATCCCCTTGCTTCAGCCCGCGGATGAAACTGAAACTCCGACGTGGAACTTCCCATTTAATAAGAATAGGATGCCATACTCGAAGAAAGGTAACCTTTAATTCAACGACCGCCATTTGACACCAAACCCAACGAATGAAGAAATCTCTAGGTTATCCCAACGAAATGATCATAAGCTTTCCGCAAAGGCAACTTTAAATCACCATCGCACTTTGTTTTTAGAAATGACACGAGCAAGTCAAATCATTTAGAATAAAAGGACTATCCATGGATTTGACCGATTGGGAGAAAAGCCGACTTGGACATCCGAGATCAGATCGGATTATGAAACAAAGAGAGCGAATCTGAGGTTCTTCGTAATGGACTTTATACCACACGGCCAATTAGACATGATGGTCGAAAGTCATCACAATTTGGGTCTAAGATTTCGGGATAAGGGCAATAAACGAGGAGTTAACCCAACCGATAAAAGGAGTCATGATTAAAAAAACTTCAACAGTACCAGGCAAAAAAAACGGTTCCCTACAATATGCCAAAATTTGCGGGAAGAATTCAAAAGTGAAAAAACATCCCGGCCCCAGGGAGATTTGTTTTTCTCCACATCCCCAAACGGCATTACAGATTTCCTCATTTGAAATTGGATTCTCTAAACTCCGGCCACATGTTCGGATGGAGGAGACGATAGGGAAAAGAGAATTTTACTAAAGATAATTTTGAATCAAATCTAAAATATTGTTTTAGTAATTAAGTAAATAAATTATTTAAATCCTACTCACCTAATTCTAAAAGTTTTTACTAATTAATATGGCCTTTAGTTAAATATTCAAACCAATAACAAGTCATAGTGTCTATATTAATATTTTTAAATGTATTTTTATAATTATCTGAATAAATAAAAGTTTAATTTTTAATAAGGTTTTGAACGTAATTAATAATATGTTCAAGTAAAAGTTGTTATCATTCAATTGATTAATTTATTCATAAATTTCATAAGTTCAGCATTACCATGACAAATTCCGGGGTCTTGTCAATCTGGCGCAAAAATGGATCACGGACTTCTTTTGCACCCGACTAGGTCGTCCACTCCTAAACACCGTCAACCATAATGCTTGACGTAAAGGATTTGCCGCTTTTCTATTTATTACCGTGAGGAAAAAAACTTGGAGTTCTCGTCTCCCTCCATCCGCCCCACTGCATTTAGCCTTTTGAATTGTAATTCCGAGTATCAGCAGCCTTTGCATCAAGAAGGAAGGTTAATATAATTCGTACGGGCTAGAAGAATATCATCATTAACACTCACCTTTATCCAAAAATAGATCGTTATCGGATAACTTATCTTTCAATCCTTGACACATCCCCCCTCGTTTCTTCTTCTGATCTACACGAACACAACGAATTTGTTTCTTCAATAATTGTAATTTTTTTTAAACGGATCATATCATTACTGTCATTAAGGCTGGTCGAATTCCAAACGTGTGACACCATCTGATCAAAACCTTGAAAAGAGAACCAAGAGTGATATAGGCGGAACGGGGTAGCTCCAAAATCAGTAATTACCTCACGGAGCAAGATAGGACGATGATCCGAGAGATGCCGATCTAAACACACCGCCAAAATATGAGGGAATGAAGAAATTAACCCATCCGTCACTAGGAAACGGTCCAATTTACTCATCTTTGAAGCCGAAGGATGTGACCAAGTGAAAGAAAACCCCTCTAATTGGAGGTCAACTAAACCCGCATTAGAGATAAAGTTATTGAACACACGTGCACCGTGCGCATTGAATGTAGATCCCCAACGCTCCTCCTTCCTCCTAACTTCATTAAAGTCTCCCATAATAATGCTCTCGCCGTTCCAACGATTTACAAGTAATTCTAAATAAGACCACAAAGCACGTTTATAAGAATCAGCTTGAGGGGCGTAAACAGAAATAATCATAACCTTCATCTTAGTAGGAATCCACGTCCCGAACACAGCAATGAAATTATCCGAAATAGTATGATGCTCTTTACACAACACATTATTATCCCATGCACACAAAATACCTCCTGAATTACCAAGCGCCTCACTATAAATGAATTCAAAGTTAGAATTTCCCCACAAAAATTTAACATCCATATTATTAATGTTTTTTGTTGATGTTGTTCTTCTTTGTTTAGGTAATTTTGTTTGGCTTTTACTTATGTTGTTAGCATTCTTAAATGGTAGCTGATTTTTTTGGCTTTGTGTTGATTATTGTTGCATAACTTGATTAAACATGTTTATGATTCCCAAATATTTTTAACAGTTGTCTGTGATTGCTACTGTATGTTACATCATGAAAGGAAAAGAAAAAGCTGAAAAACTAACTAATGATTATGACTTTGAGAGTATGAAAGATAATGAACAACATATTGTCTACCCTTTTTTGCTAATCCCAACAAATGCAGGGTCAACGAGGTGGAGTTTTTGGTCAACAGAAGATCCCAAAGTTGAGGCAAATGGCTCAGAACCTTCATAGGTCGTGTCAGTTAACAAAGTACACGTACCGTTGTACTCTTGCTCACTAATTTGCCAAGAATTACCCATTGGGCATTGACGTTGCGGACCTAATTGTAATGGTATCCATTTTTCTGTTTTCTATCTTTTCTATACCATGATGTAGCATTGATTTGTTCACATATTGCATATTCTATTCAGATTATGAGAACATATTTGAGGAAGAGGGGATATAACTATGAGGTATGGACTTCGATTCTTGATATCTCGATCTCTTATAAGGTTGAGTTAATGTTTGTTTTAGATGCATACATAACACATAACCTTGAACCTGTCAACATGCACTTCTGCCAACTACCCGAGTACACAATTACACCTATGCCAAACACCCTAAAAGACATCAGTAGTTAGTACCACACTTTTTTCCCTTCTTTTTAAAACCATAATCTACAATCTATTTTCCGTTGAAGTACTGTAGTTTCTTTTCTGATTAAAACATAGACGAAAGCTATATATTACGTGTTGTGGCCGCAGTTTAACAAATAGATTGACTTTCGCGTTTTTCAGGTTGTGTGACGAGATGGAAATGCAGAAGAACAACCTATCAGAATTTGTCCTTTAAATGGCATGTAAGATGTGTAGTTAATTTTAGTATTTTATTTTTATTTTTATTTTGTTGTGGTAAATTGTTGTTATGATTCTGATATCTTTTTAGCAGTATGAGTGTATTTTACAAAGCCTTACTTTTGTGAATTTAAATTCCGTTGTTAACAGGTTTCGGCTCAGCCGCATTCTAGCCTACCTAATTCATGATCGTTCTCGGATGCTCTTGAATTGCTTGAGAAGCAAATGCAGTAAGTTATCAGAACTTTGTTTATGTTTGAGTCAGAATGTGCAGCTGTAAACACATGATCAATAGTGGTTCTGAGTTGCTTACAAATTAAGTATGCAACTGATAGAGAATGAAACGTTTGATATATCATAAACACTAAAATGATGAATGCATAAATCTCATTTGGCAGGCAATTGACATGAGTAAAATCTTAGTGTGTCGTATGTTTTCAATTGGCCAATAAAATAACATGACCCTCATTAGCTACAATAGGTTATATGTTTTCAGTTGCCTGCGATTTTATGTTCTCAGTTGTTTGTATTATTATAGGACAGAACAAAGCATCGCTAATTTTTCTTTGAAACTTAAGGGAGTACAAATATTTCTTAATTACTTTGAAAAAGCATGGCTGAGAGTTACATGTCTAAAACTATTTATATAAACATGGATTCTCATCATAACTGTGTGTAAACAACATTCGTTTTCTCAATATTTTTTAACATCTCACAAAGATAAACTAAAAAATTGTTACTTTTGTCGGAGAACAGTGACCATCAGTGACATGGAAGATTTATTTGGGGCTGAGGACGGTAGATTTCAGATATCAACGGTTATTATTGGTTGTGGATTTAGGATGGTTGTGGATTTAGGATGGTTGTGGTGGTGACGCTATGGATGCGTCGACTGCTGAAAAACGTCCAACTGCGATTTCGAATGGTCTCGGTTTGAACAAGCAGATGCAACCAAAGAAGACCAGAGACTTCTATGGTCGCTGGAGAATGCGTATTTCTCGGTAAGTGTTTCGGCAAGTGTTTCTATATAATTTGACTTCACTGAAGCAAAACATCGGAAAAACTCACTAGGTCGGTTGAATCAGATGAAAGTTAAACAATATTATAAATGCGTGTATTAGGATATTGTCTGTTTTGAATTTTAAAGCAACATAATTCACTTACTAAAGGGGTCAAATTTGTGATCATTTATGCGAGAAGGTTGTGGCAATGTCAATCCATTTACTTACGATTAGGTCGGTTTTGGTTTGCGGTTCATTTCTAATGTGCTAAACGGGTAATGTCAGACAAGTTAGCTGAGGATAAAACCAATTAAAGGGGCTGAATAGGTCAATGGGTTGAAAGTTTCCCATAGTTTTTTTGGGGGGTTTCTGATAGAATTTGCAGGTATGCATCAACAGCTAATTTGATTTTGAAAAAAAGCCGAAATGCTGCTACTCTTTGAAATAAGTGAATACGAGTATATCTATGTGTATGCTAATACCTATATGCTCAAAATAACCTTCTTCCATTCTGATGCAGAAACTTTGCCTCAACTATCGTTATGCTGACATGCACTGTGAAATACCGGCTCTTATGGGTGTCTCTAAAGATATTCTTGAAAATGTTATATTTGTGCACCAAGATGCGGCCACAATCGGCCTTTGCAAAACTCTTCAACTTTGAAAAAGTTTGGGTTACTTTCTCCATGTTAATCCTTTTGACCTGTTGGGGAAAAACCAGAATTCTAATTGACCCATCTATAAAGAATAACGTCTGATATCATCCAGAAAGTTTTCGCTGATTAAGAGTTATGTTTTTTAGGCAAAGCTATAGATGGTGTTTAACGGAATTTTGGTATACAACCCGAGCAGGTATCTTATTCAGTCTCTTCAGTTGC
Source organism: Tanacetum coccineum (assembly GCA_026074375.1). NCBI lineage: Eukaryota > Viridiplantae > Streptophyta > Magnoliopsida > Asterales > Asteraceae > Tanacetum > Tanacetum coccineum. The sequence goes on along the minus strand of BQNB010015259.1, from coordinate 63,012 downwards.
ACTCCGGATTGCTAGATACGATGGCAATAGATTAAATTTAGTTTCTCTACGTGGAACAAGCATGAGTGTGCTTATATTCTTGCATATAAGATAAAAGGTAAAGACGAAACATTATGTTTTAAGTGGGGTTAGGCTAGAATATAAAATATTGAAAAGTGGACTAATGTTTTGTTTCTTATGATACATTGATATTTAGTTTGATTCTGAATGTGGTTATGTTAAACTGTAGGGAAGATTACTGACAGGAGCAACCGTTGGTCTGCTTATAGGTGGAGGAGCTTATGCCAGCACTATCGACGAAGCAACATTCGGGTACTTATTTTAACTTCGCAGTGTGTATTACGAGTATGGTGTATAAAATCAAACTCATTTAGACCAAGTATGATTATGCTCCAGAACAATGTTATCGAACCCCCTATTCTTTTCTATCCGAGTGACCATTCATGAATTCCCGAAATTGATGATATACAAAATGTGAAAACTGACATTGTGAATGGTATAGAAGACGTTTTAGCAATAGATATTGACTATACTCTAATACTTAGCTGAAGTAGCTTTTGGAGAATTTCATTGCGCTTCTTAGCTGAGTAGCTGAAATAAAGACTATATCCTCTTCACTCAGTCTAAACCAATCTGCTTGGTGCAGGCGGCTGAAATAAAGACATGTATCCTCTCCATTCAGTCTAAACCAGTTTGCTTGGTGCAGGCGTGGATCTCAGGTCAGCAAAACGACAGCAACGGCAGCAGATGTCGGAGTTGGAGTGCGGATAAATTTTCGGAGGGAATTGGACCTGAAGAAGAAGGTGATGCTGACATACTTCACTTGCTACAGAGGCAAAATATATGAGATGTAAATTTGATAATATAGCTGAAGCTGCTAAAGGCATTGCTGCATGGTTTTTGAATTAATTTTTGACATTTTACCACAAATGATAAAATGCCTATGCCATATCCAGTGAAGAATTGTCCCATATCAAGTAAAAGTGATCCCTGAATCAAACGTCGACGTAGCACTAAAATTAAGTCATTATATATGTACCACTTTATTGTCATAAGATTACATTAATTTGTAAATTACCATGCGTTACTCCTGAGACAATCCTCTCCTATAGACTGACGGGACACACCGAAGCCGCCTGGGGCGCCCATACTACAATTGATAGACTTAAGCAATAATAGGTCAAAGAAATCATATCTATCAAATGATCACAAAACAAAATCAAAAAACCCCCAACAAACGATCACATCAAAAAAGGCGCCAACCTATCAATCATCCCAATTCTACTTTCTTGCGATCCTCGCACTATCAAAAAACATATCCACGATAAATAACTCTCATCTATTCATAAATGACGAATCCATATCCCAGATAAAAAACAAATAGAGCGAATATCCCAGATCATTCCAGGATGTTGCGCACAGCAACAATCCCATAACATACCCCAGATCCATCACAAGTTCAACATAAATGATAACTAACATAAAAAGAAAAAAATACACACACCAATAAAAAGAGAAAACATAGCACCACCAAACCCGACCGAAATCCTCCCCTCGGATCGTCGGATCTCAAAGTTCCGCTTCCCAACTATGCTCGAGTCCAAGATCATCTTCAAAAAATCCCATATCACAAGTCAATCCACTGAATCGTTCAAATCTACCTGCTTTCTTCATCAACAATATCTCCGCTTTCGAACCTCAACTAATAATACTAGCCAATGGAAACATCTTAAATTACGTAGAACCCAAATCTCTACTAACGCCTCCTCATTAAACTACATCCACAAGTTGAGGAACCCCGTTAGGTTGTTTGGTTGTGCGACAAGAAAAAGCAGTAAGCTAATACATATCAACTCATCAATGAGCCCAAAGGCTTAGACTGGCAAGCATAAATAGCAAGCCATTTACCCCATTCACGGAACCCCACCGGCCATAACCACGCCCAGTGACCTACTCACCCCCACACTACCAACGACGATCCCAGTTGGAGGCTATTTCCATTCAACACAAGAAAAGAGATCCACACTCTCCACTGAAATGAATATAAAAAGACCCAACTACCTTAAACCCTTATCTACGCAAACAACACAACCTGAATAAGTAATAACATAAATAACAACCCAATCTCTACCCAAACACCACATAGAGTCCTAACACAATTCCAACAGCACGCTGCACATCCCCCACCCTTACCAAGACCCGTCAAGATACCCTCAACCTAAATATCTTGTCACATCTAAACCTAAGCCAATACAAACAAAGATCCCCGCGATCTGTTCTATCCAATCATCCACAACAAAAATAAAGTAAAAACTAACTACCTCCCACACTTAACAGTGAGCTTACCCCGCAACTCCTTACACACCCCATAAGAACCCCATACACACTACAGATAAACTTTTGAAATACTCTCCCCTCCCCGCTAATAAATACAATAAAGACACGCGCAGCGCCCCAACGGCCGAACATCAAAATTCCCCCCTGGTAAGCGAAGAGATATCGATGCGAGTGCAACATCAATAGAGAACGGACAAAAAGAATGTCAATGAAGACACTAGGGCCTTATTCAGCAAATTTAGTTATCATGGCTGTATCATATCAATCGGCACACTCTAAAGATAGTTTTTTGTGAATGTCCGCACGAAAAAATAAAAAACATCCCAAAAAAGGGTGCACTATAGCAGAAAATAAAAAACAAAAAAAAAAACCAAAAGTCAATCCGCTCCAACCAAGCCATCTCGATTACCAAATCTCTGGGCTTATTAATCAAATCATTCTTAATACTCATAGTTTTTCTGTCACTCAATCAAGAGAAGACGAGCGTTGATCGGCACAATTCTGACAACCATCTACTCCATAGAACAGAAGGAAAAGACATTAGTTAACTAATATCTAACAAAGGCAGTACAAATCTTCCACGAAGCAACTAATCATAAGAAAACTCAATATCTTGCTTGAAGTGTATAATGGTCTTTCCTGCACCTCCTGTTTTCATCTACCGACAATACATACGTTGGCAGAATATACTAGAACAATCATCAAGGCCTGCTCAAGATCGCGACTAAAAAATCCGCACTCTCACGAACGCGAATCCGAAATTCATCAAATATTTGACTTACTAAAATCATACTCAGCTCATTTCTTATTTCTGGAACTCTAATTTCATCACTACTATTCCAAGACCAAGCTATTACCTGTCTCCACAAAGCGGGTTGTTTGTGGGGGGGATGTTGGGGTGTTTTGTGTGGTGTGTGTTAAATATGTATCTCAAAGTTTGAAAATTGTGCAGGGTCTATGACGAAACCAATTTCATCTCCACAAACACAAAATTGATAGTTTTAATAGAGAGACCAATCTTCATTTATACTTCAAGGTAATCTTCCTTTCCTATCCTCTCCTTCTACTGACCATTCTTCTTGGGGAGGAAAGTACGACTATGTACTACACATCAATCACATGATTAACAATATCACTTACAGAAATCAATCCAATCATCAAGACGCACAAAAAAAACTCCACAAAAGACTGAAAAACAACCATACCTTCTATCCGTACCATTCATACTATCAAAAAGTGACTGCGGAAAAAGATCGGATACAATACAAGAAAACAACAAATCACGAAAGAAAGGGAAAAATACGTGGTTAGGATTGTACGGGAAATACATATGCGATCAAAAAACAGATCATGCTAGCTGCCCTTGCACAAACCAAAGAAGACAGAAATATATATACGCGTACTGCACGACTATACCAGAATGGATAACACTCTGGACTTGAGTATTCATTACAGGGCTAGGAAGCGCATGGAATATCATTATCATCGATCGATCTAGGGGGGGTAAGTTTTAGGGGAAGAAAGAGAGAATCTTTGGCTCAAAATCTAAAATTTCTATGATCATGTCTCTTTTCATCTTAAGTGTGAGATTGACCGCGCCGCCGGCGGCAACCTTCGCGATAAGAACGCCGAAGAATCTTGGGAAATCATAGAGAATCTTTCTCTTTACGACCATCAAGGTTGGAATGGTCTAAGAGACTTTGCTAAACCAGTCAAGGCGATTTCTTTACCTCAAAATACACCCAAAACACCGACCGACCACTTTTTGAGCTTGAAGATCAAAGTAGCTACTTGCTAAAGGGGCCAAGAACGACACCTAAAACAAGGTCAATGTACGTTCCTCGAGCATATGCCAAGGTGATTTCTTTAAACCCACGTTCACAAAACCTTAACGAGCCACCAAGGCAAAATTCTTTCACTTTTCAAAAACCTGCCCATCCGGACCCCCAACACCAAACGCTTGAACCTAGTTTTGAAGCCTGAGTACAAGGTTACATGGCGGCACATACGAAAAGAATAAAAAGGTTCAAAAAGCCATCTTTAAGCAAAGAGAGGAGATCAATGATAGAATGGCGGAAATGTTTGGCCTTTTAAAAGAGCTCACAACAAGTAGGACTTCGGAAAAGTTTTAGTTAGAGAGGAGGCTGATAATCCCATCACTAGGTTCATTAACGCCATCTCCATTGTTAAAATGGAGAAAGATAAGAGTATTGAAAACAACGAGGTTGTCGATAAGAATGTTATAGAACCTAGTGAATTGAATGAAGTAGAACCAATTGAGGAAGAGATGGAGGACGGAACTGATAAAGAGTCAGTTAGGGTATGAAAGAGGAACTCACTAGAGGGGAAACGAAGGCGGGGATACAAGTGGAAATGCCTAGGTCACAACCCATAGGATATTACCTTAAACATGAAATCAATGAGAAAATAATCAAGGGTCTTGTAGATAACCATAAGTACAATGACTCTTTGTTAGCAACACGTTTAGGTAAGATGGATTATGAGACCTACAATTCGTTACCCGCAGGACCTATGTACAACGCAGTTCTCAAGAAAAAGTTAGCTAAAAAGATGATATGGAAGGCAATTTTGTGATACCATGTAGCATAGGAAGGTTAAAATGTGTGAATGCCTTAATCGACCAAGGATCCGATGTGAACGTCATGCCCATATCCATCTATAATAGACCAACCAATGAAAAGTCGGTAGGGACCAACATTAGACTCTCCCTAGCTAGTCACTCGTATATTTACCCCTTTGGAATAGCTGAAGACGTGTTGATTGATATAGCTGGCTATGTATACCCCGTGGATTTCGCTATCTTAGATATTGAGGAAGATAAGAACAAGCCCTTCATTTTAGGGACGCCATTCTTAACAACGGCTAAGGCTGAGATTAGATTTGATAAGGGGACAATAACTTTAAAATCTGGCAAGAATAAGATAAATTTCTTTAAGATCTCTAAGTCCTTTTGTAAAATCGAGAAAAAAACCAAAGAATACATAGATCCCATAACCCTCATAAATATCGTGAGTATGCGAATTATGGAATGGGAGGAAAGAATCAAGTACCTTCAAGAGAAAGAAATGGGATTCAACCAATGGAGAAGTAAAGTGTTTTATGTCGAGTATCTTACATCTAAGAAAGAAGATAACGATGTGAGTAACAAAGTAGGAGTCACATAAGGAGTGTGACTCCGAGTCTAGCTACAAGACTCTCTAATAAACAAAAGCGCTTATTGGGAGGCAACCAAATTTTTTATTTTTATGCATTTTAAGAGTGTCGTGTGTTTTATTCTTTATTGTTTATTTCTATATGTTTGAATTATGTGATCATGCTTTGTTTTGTCTTTAACTTCGTCTTAATTGCAATCAAATATATTTTGCATCAAATAAGTGTAGGAGAAAATATCTGATTTCTAAGAACCATTTCAAACATGTAAAATAAATAGTTTAGTTTAATTCGCGTCTTATGTGTCATGTTTTTTTAGTCATATGATTGTACTTATCATTTTTGTGGCCTATGTAATTTTTTTCACAAAATAACTAATAGGGTATGCGTGCAGAAAATTTTCCAAGAAAATGAACAAAAAAGTTTTTATAGAGACTAGAGATGGCATCACGATTTTTCCTGACGGAGTCGCCAGTCCAGCTACAGTAAAATTCGTATTTTTTGGAATTTTTGAAAATTTATTTTTGTATAATTTCTAGAATTTGTAATTTTCCTAACTCTTGCAAAAAGCCGCGATTACATTAGTACATTTATCCTCTCTTTATTGCTTTCGTAGTGTCTAAAGTTTATAAAAGAAGGGTTGTATATCATTATCCCGTCGAATTTTACATGTGTTGTAGTTGTTTCTTGTCTATGATTTGCAGGTTATATTTGATGAGGAGAAACCCAGAAGTTCTTAGGATTTTCGTTTGGACGATTCTTGGATTTATCTTCTTTCTTCTCCGGTATTGAGCAAAACAAAGGGAGTACTAGTTTCTTTCGCTTTTTCTATCTTTCCTTTTATTCGTTTTCGGTACTTGTAGAAATCGGGGACAATGTTCAAAATAAGTGTAGAGGGGAAATATAGCCTTAGAAACTATTTCTTCAATTGCATTTGCTTTGTCCTTAAAAAGATTAGTAATATACTAAAACGTAGACGGTAATTTTGACCCAAATTTAATTTTTATGCCACATACCGATGAAAACTTAGTATTAATAGCGTCTCATTGGATAGGAGTTATATGACTAGCATAAAAAACCCTACCACTCAAGAAAATTTCACCCTAAAAATGTGAGGTTCGCCTGTAGGTCGTTAGGAATTAAGCACCCATCTTTGGTGCTTAGATAATTTTAACCTTTAGCTTGCTCGAGTTAAAGAATGAGCAATCGCATGTGTCTCGTTCATGGATTTGATCGAGCATGTGTGGTTTTGTTGCTTTTTCTGGTCCATTGGTATCGGTTAAGATTGTATGAGAGTGTACCGGTAGTATATTAAATTCTAGAAATTGTTTTAGTGATGCATCCCGAGACCGCTAGTGAGATCGTATTCGTGTGATTAGGATTTGCTAAACGATAACAAGCACTAGGATAAATCCTTGTTTTAAACATGTATTTGTTATTATGGTCACCTCGATCATATAACTATCCTCACACCCTTGCTTCGCACTCATTTTTAGTGCAAGATACCCCTAGTACACCCCTCCGAGTCTATCCTTTTCGTGGTTCTTGTAATTTTCCGGTGGATTCCGGATTATTAATGAAGAGCATTGTTTACACCCTACCAAATGTTACACCCATATCGCCTTAGCCTTCCTTGTATGTACTCATTTTTAGTACATTATTATTATCATATTTGTAAACCCTAGTTAATTGTTTGCTTGAGTACATAGTTGCTAAGTCGAGTATTTTATTATTGTATACAGTTTTGAGACGACTGAAATTCATGGTAGTTTTTATTTTATGGAGAAATGGGGAAGAAGAAATTATTACCCCCATACGTGCTTATTGTACTCCATGTTTATTGATCCTCCTAATTTGAGTCATTAGTTAGTTTATGTATTGAGTATTAAAAACTCAAGTGTAGGGGTGTGGTTATAAACCCCAAGTCATGTATTATTTATGTTTCAGCAGATGGCAGGGCAAAAGTGTATGAAAAAAAGTGAAAAAAATAGAAAATCGAAAAAATAGAAAAAAAAGAAGAAAAAATATACGGGCTGTCATTTTGCTTATGTTTATGTTTATTTCAAAATAGTATCAAGAAAAGAAAAAGAAATAGTTTGATGTGGAGTTTGTATATCTTTGTCCTAGTGTGGTCGAGTCTTAGCTTAGCAACGCCTTATACATGTATTCTTGTGAATGATTGACTTGCCACCAGTATATTCCCTAAATATCCCCCAACCGTGTTTTCCTGTACCCTACACCTATACATCACAACCCTTTAAAATACCTCTTTGATAGTAATTTCTAGGTGCTTACGCCAATGCGATGGAGGTTTGATCATTTATCAAGCTTATGGTAATTTAAATGCTATGACAGGTAATGAGCGTTATTTTCTCGTTTCCCATATTGTTATAATTCATTATACACCAGAGAGAAAGAGAGAATTCAAACACTTATGTGAGGTGCTAGTATATAATTTTCGTGCTTTTAATTACGAGGTCTAGTTGGTTGTGTCTAGAATTATCTTTATTGAGTAGGTTAAATGCCCCTGATATTGCTATTAACTAGGTAGAAAATGTAACACCGCAAAAATCACAACGCATCGGAATACCACTTGGGGTGCTACTTCATAGCATAAAGTACAAGTTACAGAAAACGACTCTAAGTGAGACGTTTTGAAAAGTCAACCATTCGATAATTTTTATAAAATATCAGAGTTACAACAGGTTTCATTTGCAATGCAATAGAAAACATTTTCAAAACGTTTGTCGAAAGGTACTCAAATTATAAAGCCTTTAAAAATATATCTGCGCGACTCAAATGCTCCCAATGCTCAGCTAGCAAAATAATAACCTGAGAAAATACATGCAAAATGTCAACAATAATGTTGGTGAATTCATAGGTTTAATTAAAAGAAGTATTGAAATAATTCAAGTAGTATTTCAGTAAGATAAGTAGCGTTACAACATTTATAAGTATTAGTTCCGAAATCCAAGTAGTGATTCAATAAATCAAACGTTCAGTAGTGGGCCATAAGACTTAAGTAATGTAGACAAGAGAGACAAATTCACCAAGTCTGAATGAAATATATATTATTGCTCTAAGCTCATGCCACCGAACCTTAACATGCATTACGATCCAAACCAATAATCCAGGTTTTTGCCCCAAAACAGATACAAATGCTGCCAAACATCCTACGAATTACTTCAAATGTTAAATGCGTCAATGGTTATCTTGAAACCACAGCCCAGACGGGGATTTTTAATCCCGATAGATCTATCCACAACACTCGCGTTCACTACAATAGCAACTAACGGTTCATGATTGTAAAGGGGACTTAATGGCAAAGGGTACTTAGGCAATAATATGATCTGGAATAGCATACAATTGAAAAACACTTGTGTCATATTTAAAACAAATAATGTGTTCAAAACTCACGGTTTCATATATAGGTATTCAATGATCTCAAATCATGTAGTAGCAAATCAAGCTTTAGTAAGTTCATGAGTAAACAACCATGTATCATACATGTTTTTAGAAATCATGTAGTAAGCAAGTAAAAGCTTTAGTAAAAATAGTCATGTAACGCTTATGTAGTAGAAATCAATGAGTTTACTTGGTAAAACGAGCATGTATTCTCACCCCGGAAACAGTTTATGAAAACCATTAAAAGAAAAAAAGTGGGGCTATGAACTCACCGATAAGCAATGAAGTATCGAACGAGAAATTTAACAAGGAGAGAACGGTGACAACGTTTCACCCGTGACCTATAATAATGGTGCGCGTATAAGAATATATTTATAAGAAAAATGCATAAAATGCATAAGTATGTAAAAAATATATATTCCGACATATATAAAATCTTATATCGTAAAATCCATGAGTGTGCCAAACTTACTTATTTATACCCACTAAAATGATCCGCCGTATGTTTAACTTCATTTTAACCCATTCCGACTAGTATGTAATTTTAATGAAAACTACCCATTTTGACCAATTATAAAGATTAAGACATCTAGATGCGAACGAAAGTGAAAGGCTCACTTATTAGTTGCAAATTCAGTTTTAGTTAATATATTTTTCGCCTAATCAATTGCTAAAATACTAATTGATTAATCTTAAAAATTTCGTCATGTTGACTTTTTATTATAAATTTTCTTAAGTCTGACCCGTCCAAAACGACCAGCTAGATTAAGTTTTCAAGACTCGGACTCTAAAGTATTTTGATGTAAAACGACGTTTCGGACAACTTTTTAGTTTTAGCCGAGACCCGAAATCTAACAGAAAATGACCAGAATACCCCTGCAAGTTTCTGCAGAAACTTTATTTTTCTAACTAAAATGTAGTATCTAATCCTAATCTTTTCAACCCGTTAACACACGTTATCAGCCTTAGTTATCCTCGCGGAAAGGTAAAACGGCATTTTAAACAACTTTTTAGTTTTACCCGAGACTCAAAACTCGACAGAAAATGATGAAAATGCCCTTTTTCGATTTTGCAGCAACTTAAAAAATTCAGCAAGTGCTGATTGGATTTTTATAGTTTTTCAAAATTTCAAACGGCCGCCAAACGTTCGTTTTTAAGAGTTATGAAAAGATTCATATATCGAATCAAACCTACGGACATCCTCTACAATATTCTCAAAGCCAAAATCAGTTTTGAAAATTTTCACCCAACCGAAATCGACACGCAAACTTTCTGCAGTAAAAATGACACTTAAAAACTCCGCCAAACGCTATTTTTCGCACCCAACAAGCTTCAAAATACACCTAGATAACTTATCTCCGTCTAGGGATGGCAAAAAAACCCGAACCCAATGGGGAAATCTAAAACCCGAAGTTTTTGGGGCGGGGCGGGGCATGCTTATCGGGTTTCGGGGCATTAACGGGGATTTTTATCGGATTCGGGGCGGGGAAGGGGCACAATATCCCCAACCCGCCCCGCCCCAAAACTATATATACATATTGATCTATAATATTCATATATTGTTATGTTAGTATTTACGTAATAAAACCAATATTATTGATTTTTTTGTAGTTTTGTATCTTTGTAAGATTGTAAGTTGTGATTAGAAAAAACTTCATTTGTGTAATGTTTTTAAAACAAGTTTTAATTTTTTTAACGTGGTATCATTATTTATGTCAAATTTGTTTATGAAGGCTACTAATAATATATTATTAGTGGTTCTTGATTATTCATAATATTGCATGTAATCACATTTGTAAAAATATGGCGTAAAATAATAATAAATGGATAACAATGTGTATTTAGTGGAGCATTGCACTCGTAAGGACGCCCCAATATGATCCCCAACGGGGATTGGAGCGGGTTTGGGGGAACATATCGCCCCAATAGAGCGCTCCAATAAGATCCTCATTGGGGATCGGGGCGGGTTTGGGGTGTGGTTTGCTAATCGGGTTTGGAGATGGATGGTGGCCGCCCTACTCCAAACCCGCTCCATTGCCATTCCTATCTCTGTCCACTAACATCTCCAATCAATAATCCAACCTCAAAACATAACATGCACTAAGATCCATGGATTCATAATATAGAATTACATACATGCATACATAAATAAAAAAAATCAACATAAGAAGTAAACAAAAATACTTACAATCTCTTAGGAATGCAAGAAAATCAAAACACACAAACCCTCTTTGGGTTTGATCCTTTGCCGAAACCCCAACACCCAAAATCAAAACCTTAACTTGATTTTTATGACCCAATATCTTGCATAAATACTTATAATCAAACTTTTGTATCACCAATTGCACCAAAATCAAAGAAACCCTTAAAAATCAAAATCTTGAAAATCACATTGCATGTTGATTTTTAGTGTAGGGATTGATAAGGGTTAATGTATTAGTGATGTATAAGTGATTGAAATTGGTTGGATGAATTTTGATAATGATTTGGAGTGTGTTTGTGTTGGCTCGTCGGTCACAGAGAGAAAAGAGGTTAAAAATCAAGAAAATCAAGAACTTATGGTGGATTTTAATTGAAAAGAATGATGAGGTTTAGTTTATGAGTGATTTGGGAATGAATGGGAGTGATTTAAGAATCAAGATTGATGGATTTTGATGGTTTTGAGGGTTTGGTCGTCGAACAGTAAGAGAGGAGAGGGAGGAGACCGATTTTGTTAACTGTGTTGGTACTATGTTTCTTAAAAGGTATGAAACACCTTATATATGGAATTAAATATCTAGTTATCTTCTACTTTTTATAAAAATAATAAGGGAGTGTTTGGTTTAATGTTTTGTAGGGGCTAATTAAAAGAAGAGGGGTGTTTGGTTTTACTATTATGTTTATTTATTTTTTATTGTTTTATTTTTCTAAAACATTTATACTACCATATTTGAATTAAAACACTAAGTTAAAATATTAAAAAGTGTTAAAGTACTATTTTTGACACGGTTTCGGCAAAACACGGGAAAAGTCGAAAAATACTAAAATAAAAATAATTAAGCTTCCGAAGCTAAAATATGAAATTATTGATTTCTCGAACGCTAAAATGGATAAATATCCAACGCAGGACTCACGGATAATTAAAATTGACGATTTTAATAAAACCGACTAAAAATAATAGAAATAAATTCTAATTTTTTTTAGAAAATAATATAAAGCTCGGGATAAATAGTGACCTTAAATCTGAATATAAATATTTTCAATTAAATAGAATCATAGCTCAGAATAACCCTTGACTTGAAACATGAGTTGCACAAAAAAAACAAGCGTTAAATGATAAGAGTAATATGACCACATAAAAGTGACTTCAATAATAATTAAAAAAGTCAAATATAATACGTTTGCTTTCGTTTACTGACCTCAAAATTGACAGATGTCACAACCTACCACTCATATCACCCAAGATTGAGCATTCCCACCAACATCATTTCAAGCTATAATTAAGATAGATCCATACATTTCAAGACATCTACAATCATAATTGTAAGTCTTTCTTTCTAAATCTTTATTTTGAAACACTTGTTTTTCTTTCCATAAAAGGCAAAAGATTTGAAATAATAGATCAACATATTTTCCAAGAATAATTAAATATTAATTATTTCAAATATTGTCTAAGTTAATACAAATCGAAAACGATTATCTTCCCATGAATGAATCCTCAAGATTTACAATTAATGTGTTATCTTGACTCATTTGATTTAAGAGATAGAGCAAAAAGAAGATTTGCGATTAACTACATCATGTACATGGAATACCGATTATCATTACTTTATTTTCAAATAATTTATCTATATTCTTATTATAAATTTACTAGGTTCAATTATGCTTGGAATGATGAAACTCGACTACAAAATAACCAAAGCCTACATACCAAAAATCCATCACCAAAAGTCTACTCCAAACAATGTCAAAAGCTCGTTTAAAACCCTTCGAAATCGCTTCATTCATGAAGATAGACACATTGAATCCTCTTTTACCTTTGGCAACGACATCGTTGATCTATTCAAATCCATTCAATTCAATTGTCTCCTCACACTAAATGGTCAATTTGTCGTGTTTTGTCATCGAATTCTATCGTCAATTTATATTTGATCTCGTAATGGAGTGATAGTCTATTTCGATTAGCTTCACCATTCAAGACAAAGATTTTTTTAATGAACTAGAAAAAATCGGTAAAGTCACTACAATTTCGTATATGGAACACTGGTCTTTCAAGGAATCAGCATTAGACTTCATGAAACACTACTCTGTGAAAAACATGTCTACTATCAAACAACTTCCAAAATTTTAAAGATGTTGTTCATAACTAATTGTATTACCTTAAGTAATCACAATTACTCAACCTACCATTATCCTTCGAGATAATCTCGTCCTCTCTTACTATCAAGGATTAGGTACTCATTGTTCGTGAGACTGTCCTTTGTGTTGACAATTACAAAAACTACTTAGAGGCATGCTATGCCATCATGCTCTACAATCTTAAAAATTTCTCAAGACTTTAATCTTGCCTACTTCATCGCTTATAAGATTAAGAGTGTCAAAAATCAAGTCGATTGTCCTCTTCCATATGTTTTACTAATCACTCGTCTATACGGATTCGTCCTTGCTAAACATCCAAAACTATTTTGTCCTCACCATATACTACAATTTGTTATGTACTATCGAATGATAAATTACATCAATGGGAAAAATAGGAAAAAGAGGAATAAGATTGAAGAAGTTAAGTTTGACATATCTAACTCACCATCATCGGTCGAGAGTTCAAACCAATCATCTCCTTTGCTAGGATATTGGTCACACGTGGATTAATTTTAGATTAGGAGTAACTTTAGCAATCATGAACGGCTATTTTAAGACAATATTTTGCTATCTCATTGAATGCTTGAAGTATCTTTGCGCTAAACTATGCTATTTTTGGTCAACTGTATTGTTAGAATGATTTGCTTGCTTATTTGAGTTAGGTATAAGTAGGGGGGGCTATCTTTGTTTGATGGTATAATTTGCATGTTCTGGTTATTTCTATGTTTCTCGTGGATCTACATATCTCCAAAACCAAGATCCATGCCTATATGGTAGATCCGTATGAATAGTTATCTGACAAATTTATTATTTGTATTCATCCTCTTAAACCTTAAGATTAAATACCTCCTCCATATAATCTAAGAACCTTCATGCCAAATCATACAATCCATGTCCTTTATAAGACACACTATCACAATCTCATATTCTAAAATCAAATGTCTATTTCCTCAAATGACTCCACACCTACAATCAAAAGGAAAATCATCCAAGAGCATCTCTCAAAACTCAACTCAAATCAAATTGGATCCCCAAAATTATCATCCACCGAAGTCTTAGAATCAAGACAAGCCCATTTTCACCCCATGACATGTCAATTTTGTAGTAACTCCTAATGTGAAATTGGATTACTATTACAAGAAATGCATCTCATGTTCGAGTATATTCAAGAACACACTCCACAAAATGTAAAACCCTCTCTCCTCAAAAAATCTGATTACTTAATTCCAAACACCAATCACAACCCTCATCTACTTGTATGTAGATGTTGTACCAACAAAGTTGACCAACTCAAACGCCTACAATAAGGTGTTCATTTCATTTGCTCATACATACAACATCACCTTGGATCTTCATCAATCCCACCATACTTTTTGCACTAAATCTACTCTTGTGGTACCTCACCCTTCAGATTATATAGGAGACAAGATTTTATCCCAAGACTTAGGATCTTTAGTTGCTTTCTTTTCTTTTCTATTTTAAGTTTATTGTCGAATGGCTTTTACGCCAAATTTTATGTTTTATCCTTTATAATTGATTTAACATTATTTCTATTGTTGTGTTGATAATAGTTGTTTATTTCTTAAATGTATATGTGTGCACATGTAATTTTCATATATATATTTGCTTGTCTACTAACTTTGTTTTGTAGCAAACATCCATAGCTTGATTCCTTGGTGCCCCAAGTAAGGGGGAGTATACACCAAGGGCGAGCACTTGCAATTTAATCTTTATTCTTTACTTTGCATTCGTAACAAAGTCACTTAGCACTCGTCAAGAAAAGACTTGCAAGGAAGCCTCTTCAAAACTTTTTGCTTTTGACAAAAAGGGGGAGAAGAGAAGGAAACTCATCCTAAATACTATGTAGTAACTTTAAAATCGCTAGTAGTTTATATTTTGTCATCAACAAAAGGGGGAGATTGTTAATACTAATATTCAGGCAAAAAACGTTATTTTTATATATAATGTCTTCAGGTTTTGTTAATACAAATATAATGTCATACATGTAAATCGTTTATGAAACAAGTTATTTAGTCGAAAGTTTACTTGACAACGACAAATCACTTAAGGTATGAATATGGCATTATTAAACATAGTTAATGATCAAAGAAAAGTATTATCATTTGCATAAACCTTTTCTAATCAAATGATTTAAGTTTATGTAAACAAGTTATTTAGTCGAAAGTTTACTTGACAACGATAAATCACTTAAGGTATGAATATGACATTATTAAACATAGTTAATGATCAAAGAAAAGTATTATCATTTGCATAAAACTTTTCTAATCAAATGATTTAATGTTCACACATTGATTATTATAATCTTGTTACTTTAATCATGTAAGACAAAATATGATTAACCATAAGTGAAAACAATATTTCCAAATCTTTCTAAATCTTCCTAAATTTAGAAGATCTTTCCTTATTGGTGATAAGAAATATTTTGTTCTAGAAGAATCTAATAAACAAGTTTTATTAAGTACAAAACAATATTTTGTATAGATTTGAAGTTAATCACAAAATGACAAAGGCTGTCCCATCTCCCCTAACGGATCCACCAAATACATGGGACGGATCCAGCTAATGGTGGATCTGTGGGTCACATCGAACAGCTGGCTAGGACAACATTTGAATTTCAAAGTATTGCCTATAAATAGCAACCTTACGTCTTCATTTTAATACAACTCTTGACAAATATTTTTACTCATATCTTTTATCTTTTGTATATTCTTTGATCATTATACTTTTTATAAAATCAATTACAAGTGATCAACTTATTCCACTCTTTAGTGAAGAACACTTACGAATACGTCAAGCTTCAAGTGTTAATAGTTTAGTTGTGTCATCATGTGTGATAATTATTCATCTTGTATATCTTGTGTTGTGTGTTGTGCAAATCATATGTGTATGATATGTTAGTATTTAGGCCATAAAATATATAGTGTGTTAGATTGGTTCTATCTCGAAGTAGAACTCGGTATTTAGCTTAGTACCAGAAAAAGTGTAAGCGACATGTAGGGTTTTTTCCGCCTAAAGGAAGCTTGTTGACATAGTGAAGAAAACTCTCAAGTTGGGTACTTGGGGAGTGGAGTAGGCTTCATAGCCGAACCACTATAAATCATTGTGTCATCGGTTTGTTCTTTCTTATCATTACTTGTTCATACTTCGTAAATTACTTATTTACTTATTGCATCGCTATCATATAGACTTGTGTATATCTCTTGAGTTTACATAAGTCAACAATATAAGTTTTATTTCAAAATGGTAAAAATTATTCAACCCCCCTTCTAGTTTCCACAATATGATCAAGCACCACGAAAACCCGTTTTTAGGTTTTCTATTTATGTTGTATGGAATTTAGTCGATACGACGTATCGAGAGGGATGGATATGGCGTATCGAGTGTTTCTTAGAGTAGGGACCACGTTCTATATCTTCCAGAATATTTTATTACTTTATATTGAATACGTCGTATGGATGTCTCCTGGATACGGCGTATTGGACTTTGTATCTTCGTGGTTTCTTGTGAAGTGCAGGCACAGATACACCGTATCTTCCTTGATGGATACGGCGTATAGGATGTCAAAACAGTCATCTTCAAATGTCTTCGTTTAAGCTCTAGAATGCGTGCCTTTTAGCTAATCTTCACAAAGTACTCCATAATTACTACAAATCTCAAATATAAACGATTAAGTAACAATTCTTAAAATAATTTTACAAAATGGGTTATTTACATGGGATAAATAATGTTATAAAAGTGACGTTATTTGATGTCTTCATGTTTAAACGTCATTAGGTCATTGATTAGATGTTTAGAGCAGCCCGAATCTAAGTACCAAGGTACGATTTGTATGACCTACATTGGACACTAAAAGAGCATGTAGATATATAAAACATTGGATCCCCAATTTTTGTTGGGTGTCAAGTGGTTAGTAGTCCTAGCTTTGTCAATCCTAGGTTCAATACTCAGACGCACAATGATTATTTCTTTTGGTCTCCATTGAGATGCACTACTTGGTTTGATGTTCTTGATTACATTTGATTTAACAGGTTTCCTAGGAGGCACTATGTTAGTTGAAGTGAATCTAGTTAAAGGACACCTATTTCCAACTGTAGTGAAATTCCTTCTTGTGGGTACCCATTTATAACCAACATTTTTAAACATTTTGCCAATAGATTTCCATTCTTTCTTTTTAATGCTCTTAATTGACTTCGCTCTAGCACGTGCATTCACATTAGACAAATAATTCACCACACATAGATCATGATTTGCTTCAAATAAGAATTTTTTTGAATGTAGAGCACTCAGATTTAGACATACTATTTCCTTTATTCAGACTACACTTAACATTCCTAGTATGGGCTTCTACTCTTTGATATTTTTGGTTGCTACTTGATGTTTGCAGGATCCTAGTATTCTTTGTAGTAGTTCTAGGGATTGATCTGCTAGCATTAGTAGAACTTTTTACACTTGTAGAAGGCACTAAAGGTTTGTTAGTGGTCTGAGTGTTGTGTAGATCTACCCGTGTTTGTGTGTTATTTTCTGATGTGGCCTTAATCTTTGCAAAAGTGACTTCTTTGTTTGGTTCACATGGTGTGGAGGCAACCAAACTTCTCACTATTCAATGGGGAAATTGGGACATGTTTCACATTACTATTACTAACAGAATTTGTTTCGTGTACTACAAGCATAAGCTACGCCATAATCCATAGGATTTGAGGTTCTATATTGTTCTACTATATCACGGAGAGTGTCAACATTTTCTTTAGTGATCCTAATGTAGTATACATATGCTTCCCTATTATTCTTAAGCTTTGAGGAGAATGGTTCCAAATCTAATTTATACCCAAATAGGGAAATCACTTTTGGCTTATTCATAGATTCACTACAATATGACACACTTTTTCCTTTCAATTCTTGAATATGGTTTTTCAAGTTGCTGATTGTTGTGTTCTTTTCTTGTAGCTGAGCTTTCAATTCATTTATTTCAAAAAATTCTTGATATTCAGGAGCATTTGGATTTTCACATGATTTGTCATTTTGAAAACTTTCTTTGTTATGTTGGAGTTTTAATTCAAAAGAAATAAACTGTTGTTTAAGTCTGGAACATGTTTTTAAAAGTTCATTCATTTGTGAAAGCTCAGCTGCAAGTTTTAAATTCCTCTTATATTCCTAAACATAAATTACTTTCATTCGTATGTAATCGTTATGACAATTTGAGAAATTAACAGTAGTATGTACAAGATCTTGAGATACACGTAGCTTTATTTAATGATCATTTTCCATTTTCATCACATCAAGAGCAATATTATCATCAAGAAAAGTATTTTGAACAGGTAGCACATTAACAGATTTATCATCAGCATGCATTACAATATTCACAACATCTTGACAGATAATATGCTCTAAAAGATGTTCATTCTCAAGCTTTAATTCTTTCTTTTAAATTTCAAACAACTTCTTGTCTATAGAACACTGATCAACAACAGCTTCCATTTGGTTAAACACCATTTTCACTTCATTAAATTCATTGAGAAGACCATTTTCAAAATCTTTAACTGATGTTTATAAAGAATTTTTAAAAGGAATGATTTCTTCGTTGAAAACCTTTTTGGTGTGTTCAAAACCCCATGACCCCTCAGTTATTGCGTCAGGTGTAGTTCTTACTTTCACCACCTTGTCAAAATTGGCAAGGTGATTTTTTTAGCCTTTTAACACTTTTATTTACTAAAATAACCTTTGGAAGTTCTTTAGGAACCTCAACACTAACTGGTGTTTGTGTAACATTAGGTTGTTCAGAATTAGGGTTCGAAAGCGATAACCAAAAAGCTTGTTCTACAGACAATTGCATTTGTGGAACAAAATGTTTTCCAAAATCTTCAAACAATTTATTCAACTCAGAATAATCAATTGGAAAAATATTAATTTTCTTTTCTTTTGAAATTAGATCGTTTTGTTTTGCAAGCATTTTAGATCGACTCACTTCTTTCAAAATCAATGTCTCTTCCTCATCAGTCACAGGAATCACGGCATGTCCATTAAATAACACATTACCATCATACAGTGTAGGTTTACCCGTGAGCTTTCATAAGATAAAAAATATTTTGTTAACCAAGAGCTTGTTTGTATGTGTCATTCATAATAACTTGTGGTTTCTTTAACCTTGTGCATATGTTTGAGGAGATTGGAACCACTCATATAGATAATATATCCAGTTCCTTTATATCTCTTTCTAAACTCAATTCCCTTTGTCTATGTATTTACTTTCTTTTTCTTTGGATTCATTTTTGAAAATATTAAATGTTTACAATAACGATTCCTTTTCCTTGGTTTGATTAGAAATATTTTATTTGAGTGAGTTAATTTCCTACTTAAGTGCAAGTCTATCCCTAACCATGTCATCCATTTTTAAATCAATTAACTTTTCACGACTGCTCAAATCAACATTAAGTCTTTGTTCAAAAGTTTTGACTCGTTCCTTATATCTTTCAAGCTCATTGGTTAAGGATTCATTTTTTGTTTTCTGATTAGCCTTATCCTAATTAGTTACATGATTAATCATTTGTTCAAAATTTTGTTCCATCATAGATATTATTAATAAATCTTGTTGTACAGACGAATTAGTATCTTGAACAACTGCATGTTGTGTTTCTTGCAGATATTCAGAATACAGAATGATATTACTATCACTTATTATCTCATTATCTAGATAAGCAACAAGAGGTGTTTGTTCAAAATACTGCCTCACTTGCATACTTTGATTAGCCATATCATTTTGATAAGTTTCAGAATGTGGTACCTCAAAGAGAACATCTGAACCGTAACATGAGAGATTGGCCATGTAACTTGCTTGTGCAGTAGGGACTTCATCACAATCTGAATCATATAAATCAATTACATCTGATTGGAAGATAACATTTGTTGTCACTTTGTAAGCACCTAGGTGTGAATCAACTCTATCTCTTGTATTTGCCAAAATTGCTAGTTGTTCTTTACTCAAAGCAATCCCTGCTTCCTAAACTTGTGCTAGCCGCATCTTTTCCATGAACCATGCAGAATTTTATACCCTCGTAGGTTGAGGACACTGCCTTGCTATATGATCATTATCCTTTGAAAAATTACCCACATAACTCTAAGTCTGTCGTCCTTGCATATCAATCTGGTTCATTGGATTTGACAAAGTCTCTAGTTGATTGTTGGCAGATGGGTAAATTAAGGCAAGTGTGGTACACATGAATGCCATAGCTATGTTGAGGTATTCAATTGGATTATCAGTTGGAAGAAAGTATGGTACAACAAGTCCTGAATCAAATTATAGAAGATCTGCTGGTGATTGTAAAGAAACTGTTGGTGCTTGAGATGATTATAGATGAATCACTTTAGATTCTTGTGAATGAAACACTTTAGAGGATTGAGGATGAATCACTTAAGATGATTGTGGATGAATCACTTGAGATGATTGTGGATGAAACACTTAAGATGATTATGGATGAAACATTGAAACTTGATGATTAACACTTTTAATCTGTGATTGCTGATTGTAAACTCTCTCATTCATGTTAAACATTTTGAAGTAATTGATATGTGAAATCAAATTCAGGATCTTAAGTAGATTAAGTGATGTTGTTGTGGATTGTTGTTAGTGAAATCGTTGTTGTTGTTGAAGCACTTAAACTTTTGTCAACGAATGCTGAGCTAAAAAGGAATAACGGTGAACGATTTTGAGCTTAAAATGATTAATGGTTGATGAAAGCATAAACAAGGACTAACTGTGCAATTGAAATCCAAGTTAAATGCTTAACGGTTGTTAATTAAGGTTCTAAGGACTAAAAGTGTCAAAAGTTTCAACTTTAAGGGTTAACAAACTAATAAAGGACGAGTGGTGAATTTGTCTTGAAGTTCAGGGACCAAGATTGCAAATTTTGAAGTTTAGTTTAATAAACAAATACTTCCCGCTCAACAAAATCTTCTTCCTTGTTTAAGTTTGTTTAAAGGTAACGATGGTATTTCCCTCCTCTCGGACTCGTGTGTTTATCGTCGACCAAAAACAAACATACTACGATGATCGTTGAAGGACCACGATCCTAATGGTAGTCTTTAGAAGACCCGCAAACAATCGAAACTTGAAACCAAAAAACCTAAAACATGTCAAAACACACTCGTTTAACTTTGTGTAAATCGCCTAGCACACAACATGTATAAATCGCCTAGTAGAGGACGTATAAATCGCGTAATACAAGACGTATAAATTACCCAGAACAAACGTATAAATCTCCCAGTACTAACGTATAAATCACCTGAAGAAATGAGGTATAAATCGCCCAACCTTAGACCATGTATAAATCTCCCAAACTTATGTATAAATCGCCCAATGATTCTGTATGTTTCGCTTAAATAGAAACAAAAACGTACTATGTGGTCCTTGTACCGTTTTGCCTATTCCTCAACGAATAAAAAAACGTCCTTGTTCTTATCTTTAAACTGTGGACCACAAATAAGACAACCCAGAAAAATAAGCTTTGTAATAAGCTCTTTACACCACAATAAGTCTTGAAAATCTTTAACAAGTAAGCTACTTATTTTTGTTTGAAACACAAGTAAAACCTTACAAAAACAAAGAGACTAAACCGTGTCTTATAAGCTGAAAATAAGCTTTAATAAGCTGTCAAGAAAACAAATAAGCCACGAACGCGGTGAAGAAGTAACTATGAAAGAAAAAGGTCACGTGAAGTCAAATTAAACATAACAAATGAAAAGTGAAAATGTTGTTGATAAGCCCAAAATAAAGCTAGTATAAAGCCCACTAATTCACGAAACAAACTATTATAAGTGCTAGTTATGTTTTGGAAAAGGTTTTTAAACTTTTTAACCAAATACGCTAATAACAAAAAAAAATTAAGCCGAATGTTTATTAGCTTATAAATAAGCCGAACCAATAAGCTCGAAATAAGTCACTACAACAAAACCACTAAATGACTTATTGCCCCAAGATCAAACCTTGGTGATGATACCAATTATAGAAAATGAATTTCATACAAACTAAGAACTAGAGAGGGAAAACTAGAGAAAGAGAATGGAAGGGAGAAAACATTAAGAACACACACATAGAAAGTAAGGAAAATGCATTCAACCAACACCCTCTCCATGTGTGGAGAGGGTTAATATACTTACAAGATATGGGTCGGGCTGGGCTTTTCTTATACTTTCTATAAGCCGGCCGGGTTAGCTTACTAATTATTACATATTATAAACTAACTATTACAAAAGGCTCATGAGAATCGATTAATGATCATCATATTCAATAGAAACTGTATTTCTTACACTGATATTATTATTTCCTAAGTACCACTTCTGCCATTAAGTCTTCTATATCGTGAATCGATTAATTACTTTGTGTAAGCGTAAATGCTGTGAATAGATCTATTTGGACTGAAAATCCTCGTCCGAGTATGTAACAACGATTACCATGTCAAACAGACACATTTAACATTTAAGGAAATACTCGGGTGTTTGGCAAAACACCCAGCCTCGGGCTATAAATCTTAAGATGGATTTGCTATATTTGTTAAGGTTCGATGTCATGAGCTTAGTGCAATAATAAATGCTTTCGAATTTTGAATATGTTTCATTAGTCAACTATTATTTGAAATCTTTTGATACGCTAAGCTGCTCGTTGAAGCACTGCTGTGATTTCTATAACATTACTTGGTTTGCTTAAAAACAGCTTCACTTACGAACCTATGTGGTCCACTGCTTTATTATCAAACCTATGAATTCACTCAACATTATTTGTTGAAATTTTGTGTAACACCCCCAAATTGGGTCATGGCGGAATAAGGATATCTGGGGCGTGTTACTTCTTAGATCAATAGCACAAGATATATAAGAATGACAAAAAGTCGTTTAAAATGATACATTGGTTTTGATAAAAGACTTGTTACCAAAAAGCTGCAGCTTTTACTTATTCAGTGTTTGATATTACAAGATTTAACAATACATTTCCAAACAATATTACATCCATTCTTTAGCGTGTTAACCAAAAGTGTCACAATGTATCCCTGGAAACCTCGTGCCTATTAACACCTGATAACCCCAATTGCTTTAAAACGTCAACAAAAATGTTGGGGGTGAATTCATAGGTTAGTTAAATTATAATATGCAGGACCGCAAGACTTTCCCATGATAAAGCAATGATACAGACATCACAAAATCCGATTACATTTTCTTAAGCTCATGACACTGAAGCTCGACAATTATATTCGCAATAATAAATATTGCTATTCTGCCCGATCAGATGTTCAACCCTAAACATCCCAAATCCGACATGTTATAACGTTTGTTCCCGGTGATAGCTAATCACCCGAACGGGGAGGTCAATCCCAAATAGATCTATTCATAACATTCGCGCTCACATAATGTAATTTACAACTACATCTATGCAATTGACAGTTCATGATAATGGGCTCAACATGGGTAATATATACTTGCGTCCAATTTATAAAACAAAGCATGTTTCCACCCCAAAGTTATAAATCATTGAAATCGTAAAAATATGGGGCTATGAACTCACCTCGAGTACTGATAATCCAAATATCACAGATAAAATGTCACGCAAATCGTTAGATGCAACCTATTTAAATTAAGGTCGTATAAGTGCTAAGCATGGTAATTAACATCTACCATATACAATTCTACATAGCTAGATCACCATCTAATTGTTTTGGTAAAATTGTGTTTATTAAGTTAAAACGTTTATAATTATTGTTTTAGTAAAACTGGCGTAACTTTCGCGTTTCATGTTCGTTTGAGGTGTTTCTTGTGCTCACGTTTTCGTATTAAGTCGAGTTATCAAAATTTGACATTTTCAAAATTTTGACCTACCAGTGAACAGTAACTTTTACTGTTCAAACCAGATCATAAGTTCACTTATATCGTTTTTGTTGTCGTAAAACTCGTATACGTCGTATTTTCTTCGTTATAGCTCCGTTTTTAGCGATTCCTTCGAGCACGTTCTCGTAATTGAAAGTTCTATTGATTTATGAGGTTTACAAAAATAAAAGCTTCTGTCATGAATAGTAACTTTTATAAAAATAGTTTTATAAAAGTATTAATTGTCGTAAACTCGCGAAATTCATAACTCATTCGTTATTAATTGAAAATTTTCGTTTCTTATCATTTTGGAATCCTAAAAATATGTGTAATCTGTTAAAAATACTAAACTTGTTGTTTTATATAATCTTTATAAATTGTTTTATAAAAATTCTTTTATAAATTCGTTTATTTATCGTATAACTTGTTTTTACCGTAACGTTTTTGTTATTTATCCGTTTTTCAAGTTTCTTACATGCCCGGATTCATCTTGAGATGTAGTATGTTATAAAAACATAAAGTAGATATGTTTATATTCGAATTTTGGACAGAAACATTGAATGACTTTATTAAGTCTATATTTAACCTTTGTTTTTATACTTTCAACTTTGTAATCTATCACAAGTCTTATATACCATATATGTTATATGACATACATATATTAGAGTCCATTAGTCCACCTATTATCCAATTTTCGAAGTTAACAAGTCCATAATGACACTTATAAACCATAATTTTCTTAAGTACCTTTAATCACTAGTTTATACTTAACCATTTTTACACATAACCCATGAGTGTACAAGTCTTACAATCCTTTTATAACCTTATAATACCATCCATATAACATGAATAAAGTCCATGAAACAATATTAACAAGTCATTTATAATACTTTTACTTGTAACATATTAAGTAAACTGTATAAACCCTAATTTGTACATAACCATTTTTACACTTAACCAACATGGTATAACACTTATAGATCCATTTTAACATGATATTATCAATATCACAACATATGTAAAAGTGTATAAAATAATTATCACAAGTAAAAACTCTTTTTATATGTTTAAAAGTCCTAAATGGTGATTCTTGCTATAAAGAACTAACATATGCATAAAAACTCATGAAATGAAAAGATAAAGGATTTTAGATAACCTTATGATGAATGATGATGATAACCAATACAAATACTAACCCTCGGTTTTGATTTATAACCATGCTTGCAAGTTTAAAACCCTAGATTGGTTGTATGCGAGAAAAAAAACCCTAATCTTACTTTCTTTGCTTCAATACTTGTAAATGGTTAACCAATGCTTGCAACCATCTTAGTATGTCTTAGGAATGATGTGTATAGGTGTGTATGCTCTTAGAAAGTCAAGGTATGGATTTGGTAAAAGGGGTGTCGATTGCCGTGGCTTATATGAGAGGACAAAGGAGAAGTTGTGTTATTTTTATCAAGTGTAAGACTTGTATGTTTCTTATCTCTTTTGCTAGCACTCTTATATATTAATATGACTAGCATTGCAAGTATTATCAAGATCAAGACTAAAAGTAGGGATTATCCCATGATAATAAGGAGAGTGTCTACTAGATATTTACTTGCATAAAGGGAAGTATACTTGTATTTAAATGGAAGTGCAAGTAAATATGAAAGTGTAGTCTTGAAAAATAAATGCATTGGTTACTTCCTACATATACATGGACGTGTATATATGTATGCATAGGGGTAAAGTTTTATAAACTTTGATCATTGGAATTTAAAATAGGCATTTGTTGAAGCGTAGATTAATTAACGGGTTCTTTTTTTTTTTTTTTTTTTTTTTTTTTTGGTTTTTGTTTTTTTTTTTTTTTTTTTTTTTTGTTGTTTTTTTTTTTTTTTTTTCTTTTTTTTTTTTTTTTTTCTTTTCTTTTTTTTTTTTTTCCTTTTTTTCGGGTATGCTAACGTACTTTATCGCGATAAGTACATAATTTTAGTAAACCAATAAAAATAATATGAACAATGACCATAATTATTCTCAAAATAATTATTTAATACTTGATTGATGCAAACGTTTAATTGTTTGATGCCCGTTTACATTGAACATTAATTTTTAACGTACGCGATTTAACTTAAGTTTTCAAGATTAAAGCAAACGCGACAAATACTCAAAAGTACATAGCGAATTTATTTAACGCAGTCAATGACCTCCAAAAACGGGTGTTATAGTCTCCCCCTGTTAGATGAGCCTTGTCCTTAAGGCTTAAGACGCGGCACTTGACGACGGCGCGGTCTTTGCGAAGAGGTGTGGGTATTTCTTCCGGAATTGATCCTCGCGTTCCCACGTAAACTCAGGACCTCGCTTGGAGTTCCATCGAACCTTGACTAATGGGATTCGGCTTTGCTTTAACCGTTTAACTTCATGATCCAACCTAGACAAAATGAAGCTTTTCATCCACATGAAGTCCATCCAACGGAACGGCTAATGGTTCGTCGGCATGACACTTTTTCAGATTTGATACATGAAATGTATTGTGAACTCTGCTCAGCTCTTCTGGACGCTCGAGCTTGTAAGTAACCTCTCCAACCTTTTCTAACACCTTGAAAGGTCCAACATACCTGGGGTTTAACTTCCCCCGTTTGCCAAAACGTACGACCCCTTTCCAAGGCAAAACTTTAAGCATAACTTTATCCCCGACTTGGAATTCCATCGGTTTACGCTTTAGATCGGCGTAACTTTTCTGTCGATCTCGAGCGGCTTGCATCCTTTGCTTGATTTGGACGATTTTCTCGGTCGTCTCTTGTATTAATTCTGGACCGAGGATTTGAGCTTCTCCAACTTCGGTCCAACATACAGGTGAACGACACTTTCGACCATAAAGTGCTTCGAATGGTGCGGCCTTGATGCTAGCTTGATAGTTATTGTTATACGAGAACTTGACTAAGCACGCAACATATCCTTGAGAGTTTGAATGGTTCTCTCGATTTGCCTGCTAGTTTGTAGGTGGTATGCAATACTCATATCCAGGTTAATACCCAAAGCATTCTGAAGTGACTTCTAGAAATTTGATGTGAATCTTGGGTCACGATCACAAATGATTGAGACAGGTATTCCATGTCTCGTGACCATCTCCTTTAGGTACATTCTTGCAAGTTTATCCAAAGGATCAGTCTCTCTTATCGGTGTGAAGATCGCAGACTTAGTGAGTCGGTCAACAATCACCCAAATGGTGTCGTAGCCTTACAACGTCTTAGGAAGCTTCGTGACAAAATCCATAGTAATGTTGTCTCACTTCCATTCAGGTATCTCGGGTTGTACCAATAATCCTGATGGTCTTTGATGTTCGGCCTTGACCTTAGCACAAGTCAAACACTTGCTAACATAGGTGGCAATGTTTGCCTTCATATTGGGCCACCAATATAGCTTTTTCATGTCTTGGTACATCTTGTCAGAACCCGAATGTATAGAGTATTTTGATTTGTGGGACTCGTGCATGATCACAGTCCGCAAATCGCCATAACAAGGTAACCAACTCCTGCCATTGAGGCATAGGGTTCCATCCGCACGGGGTTCCAACTTTTCCGTCCTAATCGCCTCTAGATTTTTAGCGTTTTCAACCAACATTCCTCCAACATCTTCATTCTTGATGTTCTCTGGTTTCTGTGCTTCAGTCTGAGCATTCAGGATTTGTTTGGGAAGATCCAAACTAATAGTCATGACTAAGGCTCGAACTCTTAACGGTGGTTCTCGTTCTTTCCTGCTCAAAGCATCAGCAACGACATTGGCTTTCCTCGGGTGATAACGAATATCGTAATCGTAATCACTAAGCAACTCTAACCATCGGCGTTGTCTCATGTTTAGTTCCTTCTGATCAAGAATGTGTTGTAAGCTCTTATGATCAGTGAACACTGTACACTTGGTTCCGTACAGATAGTGCCTCCAAATCTTGAGAGCGAACACTACTGCTCCAAGTTCTAAATCAATGGTGTATAGTTCTTCTCTTGAATTTTCACGCGTGATGCATAAGAAATCACCTTTTCTCTTTGCATCAACACAGCGCCCAAACCCTTCTTTGAAGCGTCGCAGTATGCGATGAAATCTTCGCTTCCCTCAGGTAAGGCAAGGATTGGTGCACTACACAACTTCTGCTTCAACAGTTGAAAAGCTGCTTCTTGTTTATCGCCCCAAACAAACTTGACCTTCTTTTGAGTAAGCTTAGTCATTGGTTTGGCGATCTTTGAAAACCCTTCAATGAATCTTCGATAATACCCAGCAAGACCTAAAAATTGACGAATTCTCGTTGGTGACTTAGGAGTTGCCCAATCTTTAATGGATTTAATCTTGGCTGGATCCACATGTATGCCTTCCATATCAATAACGTGCCGAGGAACTATATTTGGGAATCCAAAATTCTCACTGGAAAATTTCGGCATACAAAACTCCTTTTCTATGCAAAATCTAGATTAGCTTAAGGTGCTCTTTGTGTTCTTGCTTGTTCTTCGAATATATCAGAATATCGTCAATAAAATACAATCACAAATTTAATCAAGATCTGGTTTGAACACCCGATTCTTAACGGTACCATGTATAATGCAGGTGCGTTCGTCAAACCAAATTGCATATACTTGAATCATAATGGCCGTAACGAGTTCTGAAGGCAGTCTCGGAATGTCTTCTTCTCGAAACCCTCAGTGGGTGATAACCTGACCTTAGTCGTTCTTCGAGGTAGACACTCAGACCCTTGAAGCTGTTAATAAATCATCAATTCTGAGGAGTGGATAAACGGTTCTTCACTGATAGTTTGTTTAATTCCCGATAAGTCAATGCACATCCGGAATGATCATCCCTCTTATGACCAAACAAGACTGGAGCTCCCCAGGGTAAGGAGCTAGGTATTATGAAGCCTTTGTCAGACAGCTCTTTTAGTTGCTCCGATAACTCTTTCATTTTGGAAGGCGCTAATTGATAAGGTGCCCGTGCTACAGGTGCAGCACCAGGTACCAAATTCAATTGAATACTCCAATTGTCGAGTACAGAGGAAGACCCGGCAAGTCTTAGGAAATCTTTAGGAAAAGTCTCGTAACTATTGGCACGTCCTCAAGTCGCTATTCTCCGACTGGTCTTACTCCTTTGCAGTGACATGTGCCTAAAAAAGATTGGAAATGTTTTTGCAGGTACGAAATGATGTTTAATATGTCACATTTCCCTGGGTACTTCCTAGCACCATGTATGATTATGTTTTTCATTTCCCCAGGGGATGCGAACAATCTTCTCGGCACACACAATGACCGCTTTGTACTTCGCCAACCAATCCATACCGATTATAGCAACGAAACAACTAAGTTCTACAGGCATTAAGTTTATGTTGAATAGGTGGTTTACGAAGTTTAATGTGCAACCCCTAAGGATAGTGTTTAACCCAATTATTCTCCCGTCAGCTAGTTCGACATCATAATAGTGATCTAGGGTAAATGGAGTGATGTTAATTTGGGAGCTAAATGCAGTAGACACAAAACTCCGATCGGCACCCGTATCAAATAAGATATAAGCATAGCGGTTGTTTAGAAGGAACGTACCCGCAACGACGTTGTCTGGGTTTGCCCCCGCATTTCTAACCACATTCACCTTCGCTGGAGCCCTGTCATTCCCAGCTTGATTACCACGGTCATTGTTTTTCAGTTTTGGGCAGTTTCTTTTAAAGTGTCCTTGAGCTCCGCACTCATAGCAACCATTTACCTTCTGATTATTGTTGTTGTTGTTGCGGTTGTTGTTGTTGCGGTTGTTGTTGTTAGCATTTGCAGGTCGGCTTCTACAATCCTTGGCCAGATGGCCAACCTTTTTTGCAGTTATTGCACCTAGGTGGACAAGGACCTTCATGATTGTAATCATACTTGGAACACAGAGGTTTAGACCCGGCGTATGGTTTCCTGTCACTATTGCCTGCAGTGTAGGCTTGGCCTGTGTTCTGCCTCTTATTCTGTTGTTGTTGGTTTTGATTGTTCTTGGAAAAATCATCATACTTTCTTTTCTTTTCCGCCTGACGTTCAGCATAGGCATAGGTCTTCTCATCCATCAACTTAGTTGTAAACTCGATAGCCTCTTGCAAGGTTTTCGGCTTTGATGCCTTTACACTGCCAAGTATCATATCGGGCAAGACACCGATATACTTTTCAATCTTGTCTACCTCTTCTGGGATCATCCTGGCACACATCAACGCTAGTTGCTGAAATCGTCGATTGTATGCCACCACATCGGTGCCCTTAACCTTAAGATTCCTCATCATAAGTCTTAATCTTCTTGATCTCATCCCCTCGGGCAGTATGTATCATATCACTTTTCTTCAGTGTTGCCATGGCATGCATGAGCTACTTCGGGAGTTGTGGTCTTAAACAGGGCATTCCACCATGTAAGAGCATCGTCTTGTAGGTGCAAGTGCAATTTGACTGACAAATGCCTTGTACAATTGCTAATGCTAAACACAGACTCCATTTTCTCAAACCATCGAGTGAGTCTGACGACTCCCTCAGTGCCTTTAAAGTCAAAATGTTTGCATTTTAGGAATTCCGAGTAAGAGCATTCGCGAACAGCTTGTGCTGGCCTTGGTCCTAAACCATTGCCATCGTAGCTATTCCTAACTCTGCTTGCTTCTGCTTTAGCCATTGCAGCAGCAACTCCTCGGTCAATTAAGGCCTAAAGTTGCGCCTCGGTAACAGTTGTGGTGGTTGCTGTTGGGGCTAGTGTGACGGGTGTTGATTTGTAGGTTGGTTTTGGTGCAATTTTCTTCAATCACAATAAAATACAATACACGTTAGATTTTAATACAATCATAACGTGACATAACATATGCATCATAAATAAAATAAGATCACATCACACAGTTAAAACATACAAACCAAACACAAGATCGACATTAACATAATACATCCATTCATATATAATCTGGAACTGTACATGATTGTTTGGTACACAATGATTCCCTATGCTGAGGTTACAAATTGAAAATCAAACCTAGTGCCCTACTAGCCGAGTTAACTGTAATATTAGTAGGATATCAACATAGCTAAACAAAAGACAAAAGATCCATACCAGATAGCTAATCAAAACAAAAGATCTATACCGCCTGCTAGCTGGGAGTAACCCATAAATGACTTGACAAGATGCTGTACAATTGCTAATGCTAAACACAGACTCCATTTTCTCAAACCATCGAGTGAGTCTGACGACTCCCTCAGTGCCTTTAAAGTCAAAATGTTTGCATTTTAGGAATTCCGAGTAAGAGCATTCGGAAAAGCTGTGCTGCCTTGGTCCTAATCATTGCCATGTAGCTATTCTAAGACTAATCTTGCTTCTGCTTCAGCCATTGCAGCAGCAACTCCTTGGTCAATTAAGGCCTGAAGTTGTGCCTCAGTAACAGTTGTGGTGGTTGCTGTTGGGGCTGGTGTGACTGGTGTTGACCTTGTGGTTCGTTTTGGTGCCATTTTCTTCAATCACAAGAAAATACAATACCCGTTAGATTTTAATACAATCATAACGTGACATAACATATGCATCATAAATAAAATAAGATCACATCACACAGTGAAACATACAACCAACACAAGATCGACATAACATAATACATCCATTCCATATATAATCTGGAAATATACATGATCTGTTTGGTACACAATGATTCCCTATCGCTAGGTTACAAAATGAAAAATCAACCTAGAGCCCTACTAGCCGGGAGTTACCCGTAATACTTAGTAGGCTATACAACATAGCTAAACAAAAGACAAAAGATCCATACCGGATAGCTAATCAAAACAAAAGATCTATACCGCCTGCTAGCTGGGAGTAACCCATAAAAACTTAGCAGGCTATATAGTATAGCTACAATATGGTAGAAAAGTAACCCTAGGCACTACTACCAGTATCCTCTAGGGTGTCATCACGTGCTCCAGCCTCCAAAGCCTGAATACGCATGATATGCCTCATCGCGCGATCATCCGCGTCCTGACGCTGCCACTCGTAACGACGCGCCTGAGTCTCTAACACTGTAACCCATGCCTCTAATGCCCTTCTGTAAGCCTCAGACCTAGCCAAGGCCTGACGGGTCTCCATACTCTCTTTCTCATAAGCAAGTCTCTCTCTCCTCAATACATCAATCTCAGCTCTCACAGCTGCACGATCCTTCTAGGCATCGTGATGTCGTGAGTAAAACTCCAAACTCTCTCTACTGCGAACATCTACCTGGTAACTGACCCTCAAGTTGACCACCTCTAAGGCGGCCATCATCCTCCTCTCAGTATCTCGGACCCTAGTCTCCACAGTGTCTACAGAACTGCAATCGACCCTACGGGCCATAGTGGGTCCTGGCTGTTTCACAGCAGCAGCAACAGAACTCTCCCCAACCTCACACCCAGGTCTAGGAGCAGTAAGTAGTAGCCTCTTCCGAGGCGGCGTGTCATCCTTAGGAATATCAGCTCTGCGGCTAGTGGATGGTGCAGGTAGTGGTATAGGTAACAATGGTGGTGTCCCTGATAGGAGTAGTGGATGATAGGTGGATGGTGCTGTAGCTCTCATCTGAGCCATGGCTGGATGGTGGTGGTGGAGGTGCAGAAGCAACCTCAGTAATGTATGCCTCTATAGGTGCCTCATCCTCAGCTGGCACTAAGTCCTCAGGGTGCTCAGGCTCAGGAATGTACACTGGTACATGATCCTCCAGCTCCATGGGATCAGGTACATACTCTGGAGAACGTGGTGCCTGCTCCAGTAACTGTCTGGCAGCCTCCTCGTAAGGATCCTCAGATGGGATACTCCATGATCGTGCCTCAGAGTGAACAGAAGTATAGGTAACTGCGGAATCAACTGACATGACTAACTGTGACCAGCAAATATAACTTATATGAAAGTATATTATCAAAACGTTATCAATTATGAATGCTTTAGTATAATAATACTAATGCAACATCTAGCTGTGTGTCCAAAAAAATACCCCTTATGTATGAACTGCCAATGTTTGAAAACAGTTATAGTCTAGCAAAACATTTGACCTGGTTCTCTATAACCTTGGCTCTTGATACCAATCTGTAACATCCCCAAATTGGGTCACAGCGGAATAAGGATATCCGGGGCGTGTTACTTCTCAGATCAATAACACAAGATATATATAGAACGACCAAAAGTCGTTTGAAAATGGTACATTGGATTTGATAAAAGACTTCTACACACAGAGCATAAGCTTTACTTGTTTAGTGTTTGATTATACAAGATTGACTCAACCACCATTTCCCAAAACAATATTACATCCAAATCTTTGCAGTGTTAACAAAAGTGTCACCATGTTCCTGGCAATCTGTGCCCATTGACACCTGAAAACATTGTTTTAATACGTCACAGGAATGATGTGAATTCATAGGTTAGTAAAATAATAATATGCTAAGATCGCAAGAATTTCCCGTGATAAAGCAACAAATGAGACATCACATAATGATTACGTTTTCCTAAGCCTTATGACACTGAAGATCTCAAATTCTATTCTCTTCGCAATAATAAAATATTGTTTTTGCCCGATATATGTTCAACCCTTAACATCCCAAATCCGACATGCTATATCGTTCGTTCCCGGTGATAGCTAATCACCTGAACGGGCGTGGTCAATCACTAAATAGATCTTTATTTTTCTTGAACATTCGCTCGATACACACAATGTAATTCAAACATACAACATCTATGCATTTGTCAGTTTCATTGATTATGGGCTTCATCTTGGGTTATCGTATGAGGAAACACGTAATCATATAAAATATAACTTGCGTCCAATTTATAAACAACAAAAGCATGTTTCCACTCAATAAGTTAAAAAATCATTGAAATCGTAAAAATGTGGGCTATGGAATCTTCACCTTGAGTGATGCGTATATCAAGTATATCACAAATAATGCGTCACGCGAATCGTCAGATGTTTACAACCTATGTTAATTTATAGGATGTATAAGTACCATGTACTTTCGTTTAACCATATCACTAGATTCCTATTTTGCTCTATCATGATTTGTTCGGGCTATCATAATATAGAGCGTTTGTAGTGAAGTATGAGGAGTTGGAAACATTAAATCGTAAATCAACAACTCATCGATTCGCCACCCGACAGATTGCCTCATTTAGGGAAGCTCCCTAGTTATATAGCACTTTGCCTTAATCTATACCTCATATAGGTCTATATAGTTCAACTCACCATTAATATGTTTTGGTAAAATTGTGTTTCAATAAGTTAAAAAAACGTTTATAATTACGTTTTAGTAAATTGAGCATATCTTTTGCGTTTTAAGCTCGGATTTTGCCTGTCTTCTTATGCCCAGCTTTCGTACTAAGTCGAGTGATCAAATATTACATTTTTAATTTTTAACTTTCTGTGATGATTAATCTTTGTATGGTCACAACAGCTTATAATCTCATTTTTACGTTTCTCAATTAGCGTAAACGCGCTAAAAGTCGTGATATTATTCGTTATAGCTCAATTTTTAGCGATTCTTTCGAGCACGTTCTCGTAATTAAAAGTTCTATTGATTTATGAGGTTTACAAAAATAAAAGTTTTTGTCATGAATAGTACTTTTATAAAAATAGTTTTATAAAACCCGGTATTAACGTAAATAATATTTTTATCGTATCTTTTTCGTTATTAATCCGTTTTTCGAGTTTCTTACCTTTTTGGAATCGTCATGAGTCGTATTATTTTTATAAAGTGTCAAACCCCCTGTTTAAAATACGAAATCCAAACAGCCCCTTTATGTTTAATATGTATACTTTTATATAAAGCTTGTTTTATGTACTTTTTACTTTTGTAAATTACCACAAGTATTTTATACCAAGTATATTATATGTCTTACATATAAATATGTCCATTAGTCCACATATTGTCCAAATGTCCAAGTTAACAAGATTTACAAGTTATTACATCACATGAAAACATAACTTTCCTTAAGTACTTTAAAAACCCTAATTTTGTATATAACCATTTCTACACTAAATCAACAAGGTACAATACTTCTATGTCTATTTTATCATGGTATTAACAATAACATATCATATGTAAAAGTGTTAAAAATCATAATCATAAGCAAGTTATCCATTTAACATGTTTAAAACCCTAAATGGTGATTTAACTATATATAACATATATACTTATAAAAATGAGAAAAGTAAAGACATAAAGGTTTATAGATAACCTTAAAGTGATGTATGATGATGAGAAATACAATCTAAACCCTTGGTTAGATTTTTAAACCAAGCTTGCAATAATAAAAACCCTAGATTAGGTTTGAAACCCTAATCTTACTTTCTATGCTTTAACACTTGAAAATGGTTAACCAATGCTTGGAAAAATCTTAGTATATCTTAGGAATGATGTGTAATGGCTTGTATAGGATGAAGAAGATTTGGTACGGATTGAGTATAAAGGGGTGTTGATGTCGTGGCCTAGAAGAGAGGCAACGAGAGGATTTGCTTTGATTTTTGATAAGGAAAGAGATATATGTTTTTTACTACAAGTACCTTCTCTTTTTATACTAATTGTGCATAGTACAAGACACTATTAGCTAGTCCAAAGTATTAAATGAGGCAAGGGGGGGCGGCATTGGTTGAGGAAAATGGGGGATTTTTATGTCAAATTTTCCATATGTATCTAGCTAGGTCACATACTAATATCATTGTAATTAATTAGCCTTGATACTTATGTTCTATTATGTCGTCAATAAGTAGGGAGTTTTATCCCATGGTTTTAAGGACTTATGTTGGCTAGATATTTACTAGTAATATCTTGGAAAAATATTACTTGCATTATGTAAGTGCAAGTAAAATAAAGTGTAGTCTTGATATGAAAAATGTATACTTGCAACTTGATAAGTCTTGGTTTATTTCCTAATGTGCAAAATGTAAAGTAATATTAACTTGGGTAAATTTAATAAAACTTTGAGTGTTGGGTTTCAATGCAGGTATTTGTTGAAGCGTAGATTAATTAACGTGGTTCCGGGTATGTCTAAACGTACTTTATCGCGAAACGTAATAAATTTACGTAACCAATAAAAATAAATGAACAATGACCATAATTATTCTCAAAATAATTATTTAAACACTTAATTATGTAAACGCTTAATTTTTTGGTGCCCGTTTACATTGAACGCAAATTTTTGGCTTACGCGATTTTACTTAATACATTAAATTACAAGTCAATCTGCTCGATACGACACTAAAAATAAATAGTAGATTTATCTACGTCGTTAATGACTTGAAAACACGGGGTGTTATATTAGTGCTGCTAATACTCCCACATGTGCAAATGCTGGTGAATCATCTTTGTCTTATCTTGGAGGAAAAATACCTATTGATGCATCTACTCTCCCTAATGCTGATTTACCCATTGATCCAAATATGCCTGACTTGGAAGATGCTTCTGATACTCTCCCAAATGATGGAATATTTAATGGAGCTTATGATGATGATGAAGATGTGGGTGCAGTGGCTGATTTCAACAACATGGATAACACCATTGCTGTCAGTCCTATTCCCACACTCAGAATTCATAAGGATCATCCAAAAGGACAAATTCTAGGAGATCCTACATCAGCAGTTCAAACAAGAGGGAAGATTCAAAAGGCTTCTTCAGCACAACAAGCCTTGGTAAGTTACATTCACAAACAGAACAGAACAAATCACAAGGATCATCAGAACTGTTTGTTTGCATGTTTTCTCTCTCAAGAAGAACCCAAGACTATATCACAAGCCTTACAAGATGAAAGCTGGGTTGAAGCAATGCAAGAGGAATTGCTTCAGTTCAAACTACAGAAGGTTTGGGTACTTGTTGATTTGCCATATGGGAAAAAGGTAATTGGCACAAAGTGGGTCTTCAGGAATAAGAGGGATGAGAGAAGTATTGTTGTGAAAAACAAAGCACGGCTTGTAGCACAAGGGTTTAGACAGGAGGAAGGTATAGATTATGATGAGGTTTTTGCACCTGTTGCCAGAATTGAGGCAATTAGGTTATTTTTAGCCTTTGCATCATACATGGGATTTACTGTCTACCAAATGGATGTTAAAAGTGCATTTCTCTATGGCACTATTGAAGAGGAGGTGTATGTCCATCAACCTCCAGGCTTTGTTGATCCTGCTCATCCAAACAAAGTCTATAAGGTGATCAAAGCTCTTTATGGTCTACATCAAGCTCCTAGAGCTTGGTATGAGACACTTTCTTCTTTTCTGATGGAAAATGGTTTCAGAAGAGGTACCATAGACAAAACATTGTTTATCAAGAAGAAAAAGAGTGACATTATGTTAGTCCAAGTGTATGTGGATGACATTATTTTTGGTTCTACAAAGAAGTCTATGTGTACAGAGTTTGAAGACTGTATGCACAAAAGATTCCAAATGAGCTCCATGGGTGAACTCACTTTCTTTTTGGGACTTCAAGTGAAGCAACAACCTGATGGAATCTTTATTAGTCAGGATAAGTATGTAGCTGACATCTTAAAGAAGTTTGATTTTTTGTCCATCAGAACAGCTACTACTCCTATTGAGTCTAATAAACCACTGGTCAAGGATGAAGATGGTGTAGATGTAGATGTACATGTCTACAGGTCTATGATTGGCTCTCTAATGTATTTGACTACATCAAGGCCAGACATCATGTTTGCTGTTTGTGCCTGTGCTAGATTTCGAGTCACTCTAAAAGCCTTACACTTAAATGCAGTAAAAAAGATTTTTAGATACCTCAAACATCAACCCAAATTAGGTTGATGGTATCCTAGGGATTCACCTTTTGAACTTGAAGCTTACTCAGATAGTGATTATGGAGGAGCCAGCCTTGACAGAAAATCAACAACAGGTGGATGTCAATTTCTTGGTAGAAGATTGATATCTTGGCAATGTAAGAAGCAAACTATTATGGCAAATTTTACTACTAAGGCAGAATATGTTGCAGCTGCTAATTGTTGTGGGTAAGTATTATGGATACAGAATCAAATGATGGATTATGGTTTCAATTTCATGAACACCAAAATCCATAATGACAATGAGAGCACTATAAGTGTTATCAAGAATCCTGTTGCTCATTCAAAGACCAAGCATATTGAGATTCACTTCCATTTTATAAGAGATTGTTATGAGAAGAGACTGATAGAGGTTATCAAAATTCATACAGATTCTAATGTTGCAGACCTTCTCACCAAAGGATTTGATGTCACAAGATTTAATTTTTTGGTGGTTAGCATTGGATTATTAAATCTGTAGCTACAATTAAGGGGAGGCAATATGATTTGGTGTACAGTTTGTATAGAATGTTATGTGAGCAGACAGATTTTGCCAATGGTGATGTTTTCATTCAGTTCTTTGGGTTCTAGAGACTCATTAGAGAGAGATATGGATGTTACTGAAGAGTTTTTGTTGTCCAACTTGTTCGATTTCTGGTTAACAAAAGTTAGTACCGACATGCTTAAAGTTAGTACTGACAGGCAAAGTTTGTACCGCTATAAAGCCGTTAGAGAAAATACCAGTAGCGGTCTAAAGTATAATTTTTGGCGGTTTCTTCTCCATTGGGGATGATACTACTATAAATACCTATCTCAATTACACGCTTGATCCTTCTTCGCTCTCTTAATCGCTTTCAATTGACAAACCTTAATCATCCATCACTAACGATTACCAAAATCAAATACACGATGGCTGGTTTGGATTTCTATTCTAAGCACAATATGGTGGCCTATTTGGAAAAGACGGATGGGAATACAGAGTTTCATCAGATTATGGACTTTCTCACACGCAATTCAATCTATTATGCACTCACTGTATGTCCCATAGTCTCAACTTCGTTTGTTGAACAGTTTTGGATGACTGCTAAGTCTAGAACAGTCAGTAACATTAGTTATATAGATGCCACAGTTGCTGGCAAGCCTGTGACTATCTCAGAAGCATCAATAAGAAGTGATCTTCTTTTTGATGATGCTCATGGGATAGATTCTTTGAATAATCAGGCTATATTTGATAATATTCAGCTAATGGGGTATGAGGGAGACCTGAATACTTTAACTTTTAACAAAGCCCTCTTTTTACCCCAATGGAAATTTATTTTTCATACCATAAATCACTGCATTAGTTTAAAAAGCACCTCTTAGGATCAAATTCCTACTAATATTGCCACAACAGTAATTTGTTTAGCCACTAATCAGAAATACAATTTTTCAAAATTAGTTTTTGGTGGCATGATACGACACTTGGATGCAACTAAGAAATTTGTAATGTATCCAAGATTTTTACAAATCTTTTTGAGCAATCACTTAAAAGATGTACCTGTCCCCTTGGACCACTTTCCTGTCCCAACCCTAACTAAAAAGGTCTTGACATTTATGGTTAAAATGGGTAAGAATTTATCAACGAAGGTTACACCTTTATTTGACTCTATGTTGGTTTAACACACAAAGGATGAGGGTGACGCTTCAGAAAGACCATCAGACTCCCCACCCATACCCTCTCCTTCTCACCTAAGTGAAGACCAACCTCAGATACAGCCTGACCTATCTCCCAGACCTTCACCTACTACTCATATTCCTGATTCCATTCCAGAGGGTTCTAGTGGGAATCATGAAGGTCAGCATCCAATGATGCATCCCTGTCAGGGAATGAGGATGGTCTGACACTCCAAAGTGTATATGACCTTTGTGTGTCTTTATGCAAACAGGTCACAACTTAGGCTAAAGAAATTAAAGCTTTAAAGGCTCAGGTCAAGAAGCTAAAGAAAGGAGTCAAACCACTTATCACACATCATAAAACCTAGATGAAGACAAGATTGGCAAGGAAGTCTTCTCTAAAGAAAAAGCGGGTACACAAGGAGTATGTATCCAAACAGGGGAGGAAATCTATCAAATCTTTCAAGGGTGAACCATCTGTGCATAAAGATCCAGCCTTTGATGATCTTGATGATTTTGTGGATGTGGATGATACATTAGACTATATGGAGACTGAGGATGTTTAAGATGAGAGGAGGAATGAAGGTACCGACAAGAGGAATGAAGGTACCAACAAGGGAAATGAAGGTACCGACAAGCAAGATGGAGGTACCGACAGTACAAAAGTTAGTACCGATAGGCAAGGTGAAGGTACTGCTGATCAAGATGAAGGGAAAAGTGTTACTCAAACACCTACTTCAACACCTACTCCAACAACACCTACTCCAACAGTCTTTGGTGATGATGAGACCATTGCACAAGTCCTTATTATAATGAGTCAGAACAAGGAGAAGCTCAAGGAAAAGGAAAAAGGAGTAGAGATTAGGAATGTTGAGGAGACTGAGAGACCAAGGCCTACTTCAACAAGATCAATATTGACTTTGAGACCTCTTCCCAAGATTGATCCAAAAGATAAAGGCAAAAAGAGGATTAAAGAGGAGGATGAATCTGATACTGAATCAGAAGGTATTACTGAAGCTGAAAAGAAATTTAAACAGCTTGCTAATGATGAAGAGGTGGCCAGAAAGGTTCAAGAGGAGTGAGAAGCTGAAGAGGAGAAGAAAAGGTTGGATGAAGTAGAAGCTACAAAGGCTGCACTCTCTAATGAATATGATTTCATTTAGGCAAGACTTAATGCTGACAAGATACTTGCTGAAAAGATTCAAAAGGAAGAAAGAGAGAAGTTTACCATTGAACAAAGAGCAAAATTTCTTCATGACACCATTGCTGCACAAAGGAAATTTCTTGCTCAACAAAGGTCTGAAGCTATCAGAAATAAACTGTTAGAAATAAAGAAATGTTCTACTTGTAAGCACTATTATAAAGTGCAGGGACTAAATATGTAAAGTAAGGAAAGTTTAGTCAACTAGCTAACCAAGGGCTATAAATAGTAATTTATGCCATGGTTAGATGTAACAACTTCATTTAATCAAAAGGCAAGTTAGGTATTTTTCTCTCTCTAAACACACACACTAATTACACCTTGATCTTCACACACTAATCATCAATCAAGATCTATTGGTTTCACATTAACCAATAAATCTTGATTGATGATTAGTGTGTGAAGATCAAGGTGTAATTAGTGTGTGTGTTTAGAGAGAGAATTACCTAACTTGCCTTTTGATTAAATGAAGTTGTTACATCTAACCATGGCATAAATTACTATTTATAGCCCTTGGTTAGCTAGTTGACTAAACTTTCCTTACTTAACATATTTAATCCATGCACTTTATAATAGTGCTTACAAGTAGAACATTTCTTTATTTCTAACATTCTCCCCCTAAATGATCTACTTGGAAACTATCCTTATTATCTTTTTGATGACGACTTCTTCCTTATTCTTGAACACTTGATTCTGAAGTAGTCTGTCATTTTGAAGCTCCAAAACGCTGAGAATTCTTTATGAAAGTTGATGACAACCTTGTAGCAAATCTCTCCTGATATAATTTTCTCTCCTTATATGACAAGATAGATTTCTTTATCCCTGAAGGTATCAACTCTACTCTCGAACTCAAAATCAGCATTCTCAAAAGCTAACTTTGACCTTCTTTTGCAACTTGATTCTTTAATAGCTTGTATGAAATCTTTAACTTTGAACTTGATCTTGAATGTAGGACAAGTGCCAGTTAATGCTGCTAAGCAAAGCTCTCCAAGAGCAGCAGCAT
Organism: Tanacetum coccineum; assembly: GCA_026074375.1. NCBI lineage: Eukaryota > Viridiplantae > Streptophyta > Magnoliopsida > Asterales > Asteraceae > Tanacetum > Tanacetum coccineum. The sequence goes on along the minus strand of BQNB010015259.1, from coordinate 21,271 downwards.
CAATTAGTACTGTCAGGCCTGTTAATACTTTATTTGATTAAAAATTTAAATTTAAAACAAATTTTAAAAAATTTTAAATTTTTTTTAAAAATAAACTATTGCTGCCCCTAAAACCAAAGTGATTTATGCATTACCTCACAACATATTCTTATTTTAAAGCCATTCACCTGTAAGCACGGCCTTATAACAAATAACTCAGCAGCTAAAAACCAATAATTTTAATGAAAAAATTAATACTACTAGGTTTAATAATGTAACTACTGTTGGGCCAAAAGCAGTAGTTAGTACTGCTGAGGGAAATAAGGATAATGCTGTTAAGTCCTCAGCATGCTGGATTTAGAGACCAAAAGGAAATGTAATAGACCATTTCTCTAAAGACAGTAGATCATACACTCCTAAAAGATTTGACTATGTTGATCCACAAGGCTGAACTCTCCTTTTTTTTTTTTTTTTTTTTAAGTTAGTAATGGACTTGGGTCCCCAAGAGAAAACTATTCTCTTATTTTGGAGTGCAGGGTATCCACAATATACTGTTACATGATCCAAGGGTTTTTTGTTAGTGGAATGCTCAAGGACATTATGACAGGAACAGTTCTACCTCTCAGATTATCAAAAAATTGATGGTGGATTTGTTGTATTTGATAGAAGTCCTAAAGGAGGTAAAATTACTGGAAAAGATAAAATTAGGACTGAAAAATTAGACTTTGAAGATGTATACTTTGTAAAGGAACTTAAGTTTAACATTTTCTTGGTCTATAACTGAGTGTCAAGAAAAAACAGTGTTTTTTTCACTGGGGATGAATATCTTGTTCTATCTCCTGACTTTAAGCTACTTGATGAAGGTCAAGTCTTGCTTAAAGTTCCCAGACAGAATACAACATGTACAGTTTTGATCTAAAGAATATTTGTTCTTCAGGAGGTTTGAGATGTTTATTTGCAAAGGCTACAATAGATGAGTCTAATCTATGGTATAGGAGGCTTGGTCATATAAATTTTAAAACTATGAACAAACTTGTAAGGGGAAACCTTGTAAGAGGTTTGCCTTCAAAACTTTTTGAAAATGACCATACATGTGTTGCCTGTCATAAGGGAAAGCAGCACAAAGCCTCATATAAGACCAAGCTTGTGATCTCTATCAGCCAGCCTTTACAAATGTTGCACATGGATTTGTTTAGTCCAACATTTGTAAAGAGTCTAAATAAAAAGATGTATTGCCTTGTTGTCACTGATGACTTTAGTAGGTTTAGTTGGGTTTTCTTTTTGGCCTCTAAGGATGAGACTAGTGGAATCCTTAAAACTTTTATCACACGCATAGAAAACTAAATAAATCACAGGGTTAAAATTATCAGATGTGATAATGGAACTGAGTTTAAGAATACTAAAATGAATCAGTTCTGTCAGATGAAAGGAATCAAGAGAGAATTTAGTGTTGCTAGGACTCCACAACAAAATGGAGTAGCTGAAAGAAAGAATAGAACACTAATAGAGGCAGCTAGGACTATGCTAGCAGATTTACTATTACCTACTACATTTTGGGCTGAAGCAATTAATACTGCTTGCTATGTTCAGAATAGAGTTTTAATAACAAAGCCTCAAAACAAGACACCTTATGAAATTTTAATTGGTAGACCACCAAATCTAGACTTCATGAGACCTTTTGGGTGTCCTGTTACTATCTTGAATACCTTAGATCATCTAGGCAAGTTTGAAGGGAAGGCTGATGAGGGGTTCTTGGTTGGATACTCTGTAAATAGTAAGGCATTTAGGGTATTTAACACTAGAACCAGGAAAGTTGAAGAGAACCTGCATATTAAATTTCTAGAAAATAAATCTAATGTTGCAGGAAGTGGTCCAGAATGGCTCTTTGATATTGATTCACTGACAAAATCTATGAATTATGAGCCAGTTACTGCAGGAAAATCATAACTAATGGTGTATGAGGTATATGCGACAAAATGTTAATGCACGGGCAAGCTGGGCAGGAGAAAGCATTATCATTGAATACATTACTGCTACAATTAAATACTTCTAAATTTACCACTCTCTTCAATTATTCAAGAGCTCAGATGATAAGGTTACCGATGATGGTACAGGCAAAGGAGATGATGATTGTAAATAAAGTAAGTAGAATGATAATCAAGAAGGACTGATAGCAGTATTCAGATTTTAATCACTGCTCGTGAGGCCAAGTTATTAATACTGCCAACGCAAATATTAATACTGGCAGTCTAAATATTAATACTGCTAGTCCTATTCCTAATGATCCAAGTATGCCATTGATGCCCGTTTACATTGAACGCTAATTTTTAACTTACGCGATTTAGCTTAACATTTATGATTTAAAGCAAATGCGTACTATACAAAAGGTACATTGGGGATTTATCGACGTCGTCAATGACTTGAAAACACAGGGTGTTATAATTGGAGACTTTAATTCAACTATTCAAACAAGGAGAATGACCAAGATTTTTGATGAACATGCTATGGTATGTTACATTAATAAGCAGAGGAGAATAAATCACAAAGATTATCAAAACTGCTTATTTGCCTATTTTTTCTTTCAAATGGAACCCAATAAAGTGATTCAAGCTCTGTAAGATGCAAGCTGGATAGAAGCAATGCAAGAGGAGCTTATACAATTTCAAATTTAGAAGGTTTAGACACTGGTTGATCTACCTAATGGCAAGAGGGCCATTGGAACAAAATGGGTCTTTAGAAACAAAAAGGATGAGAGAGGGATTGTAGTGAGAAACAAGGTAAGACTGGTTGTACAAGGTTATACCCAAGAAGAAGGCATTGATTATGATGAGGTTTTTGCTCATGTTGCTAGGATTGAAGCAATCATGTTATTTTTGGTCTATGCATCATTTATGGGGTTTATTGTGTACCAGATGGATGTGAAGAGTGCCTTCTTATATGGAACTATTAAAGAGGAGGTATATGTATGTCAACCTCCTGGTTTGAAGATCTACATTTCCCTGACAAAGTGTATAAGGTAGAAAAATCTTTATAAGGTCTACATCAAGCTCCTAGATCTTGGTATGAGACCTTGTCTACCTACTTAATTGAAAATGGATTTAGAAGAGGCACTATAGATAAGACTTTGTTCATCAAGAAGGACAAAGGTGATATCTTGTTAGTACAAGTGTATGTTGATGATATCATCTTTGGGTCCACAAAGAAGTCTTTATGTGATGAGTTTGAAGGTTTGATGCACAAAAGATTCCAGATGAGTTCTATGGGAGAACTCACTTTCTTCTTAGGATTACTAGTACAACAGAAGGAGGATGGAATCTTCATTAGCCAAGACAAATATGTGGCTGAAATATTAAAGAAGTTTGATTTTGCCACTATGAAGACAACAAGCACTCCTATGGAACCTAACAAGGCTTTGGTCAAGGAAGAAGAAGCTGATAGTGTGGATGTTCATTTATACAGATAAATGATTGGATCATTGATGTACGTAACAGCTTCTAGGCCTGACATAATGTTTGCTGTTTGTGCTTGTGCAAGGTTCCAAGCTACTCCTAAAATGTCACATCTTCATGCTGTGAAGAGGATCTTTAGATACTTGAAAGGTCAACCTAAATTGGACCGTTGGTATCCTAGAGATTCACCATTTGACTTGGAAGCTTTTTCTGATAGTGATTATGCTGGAGCTAGCCTTGACATGAAATTCACAATAGGAGGTTGTCAATTTCTTGGGAAGAGGTTGATTTCATGGCAATGTAAAAAGCAGACTACAGTTGCAAATTCTACTATTGAAACAGAGTATGTTGCTGCTGCTAATTGCTGTGGACAGGTGCTATGGATTCAAAATCAAATGCTTGATTATGGGTTTAACTTCATGAACACCTAGATTTACATTGATAATGAAAGCACCATTTGTATTGTAAAGAATCTAATGTTTTACTCTAAAACCAAGCACATAGAGATTAAGCATCATTTCATTAGAGATTATTATGATAAGAAGTTAATTCAGGTGATCAAGATTCATACAGACCACAATGTTGCAGATCTTCTCACAAAGGCTTTTGATGTTAGCAGGTTTAACTTTCTGATTGCTAGCATTGGATTACTCAATCTTTAAAGCTAAAATTTGTTGGAGTAATGATTGATGAGGTTTGAAGTTAAAACTGGTAGTTGTAAGGTTAATACTGCTAGGCAAAAAATTAGTACTGCCAGGCAAAAGTTAGTACTGCTGAGCCAAAGTTAGTACTGCTGGGATATCATTAGAGTTACAATTGCTGAGCAAATTCTTAACCTCTAAAGCATTATTTGAGGGGAGGTCAACTAAGAATGAATGAAAGTGATTGAAACATCAAGTAGATATGGATGAAGGGTCAGGACAACCAGTAATCCCTAACCCACATCTACATTTACTCAACTCTATCATAAAGAAACCAATCATTGTTCCATCATCATATCAACACAAAAAGACCCACAAACCTAGGAAAGCCATAAGGACCACTGAGATATCTCAGTCTAGTGGACCTATTAAATCTTGTTGCAGATGAGACTGTTTATAAGGAGTAGGGAGACATAATGGAAAGAGCTGCCACTACTGCTTCTAGCTTAGATACAGAGCAGAATAGTAGTAACAACAATATGACCCAATCCATGGCAACACTTAATGAGTCAAATCCTTAGGGAACTGATTCAGGTAGTGGTCCCAGGTGCCAAGATACCATATTGGGGGGTGTAGATGCTCAAACGAGGTTTGAGACTACATCTAAACAGTCCAATGATCAACCTCTCTCAAGAGGTTACACACTTGGAAGTGGGGAGGACAGTATGAAACTATTGGAATTGATGGAACTTTATACAAAATTGTCAGATTTGGTGAGCAAAAAGAAAAGAGAGATGTTGTTAATTGAAAAACAAAAAGAGAGATGTGTGAATACAAATAGAAAAGAGTGATTTTGTGAGCAAAAAGAATTGAGAGATAAAGTAAGAACAAAAACTAAAAAAGAGCTTGTAAGAATCAAGATTGGTGATGGAAATACTTTTTGGAACATAATTGAGGTTAAACCTGGTGTCTCAACAGTTAATACTGCTACGCATTACTTAGTACTGCTAGGCATTATTTAGTATACTATAGTCTAACAACTTAGTACTGTTGGGCATTACTTAGTACTGGTAGGCTAATATTAGTACTGCTGTGTTACCGTTAATACTGTTTGGGGCATAACATAATTTTCTTACTTAATTAATAGCCGTTGAGATATTTCCGCCAATAACTTCGCCTATAGGGGTCTATAATTTGGATATTTCTTGATTTTTCTTTCTCATATAAGTTTTCTTCGAGAAAAAGATTCAATTTTATTAAGTTGGACGAATTAAAACCCTAAGTTCTCTTTACATAATCTCAATTACCTTTGCCAAGCTCACACACTCTCATAAACTAACAAATCCCAGAACCCTAATCAAACTTCTCTTCATCAAATGGCGAATTTGGCTTTCTGCATAAGCACAACATGGTTGCCTACTTATAAAAGTCAGAAGGAAGTGAAGGATTTCATCAAATAATTTATTTTCTCTCTACATGTCACATTAAGTATGCCCTCATTGAAAGTCCAACTATCTATGTCTCTCTCATAGAACAGTTTTGGCAAACTGCTTCTGCAAGCACACCTGAGAATGGAGAGATGGAAATAACTACTACTATTGATGGAAAAGTCAAGGTTGTTTCTGAGGCCTCTATTAGAAGACATCTCAAGCTAGAAGATTCTGATGGTATTAACACTTTACCTAATGCTAAATTTTTTGAGCAACTTGCTCTTATGGGGTATGTGTCCAACTCTGACAGCTTAACTTTTCAAAAGGGACACGTTTTCCCTTAGTGGAAATTTTTAATTCATACCATCCTTCACTGCTTAAGTTCTAAGAAAACTGCTTGGGAACAGTTTAGTAGCAATATAGCAACTGCTATCATTTACTTGACCACCAACAGAACCTTTAATTTTTCCAAATTGATTTTTGAGGCCATGGTGAAAAACTTGGATAGTAAGACAAAGTTTTTGATGTATCCAAGATTTATACAAATCTTTTTGAACAAGCATAAGAGATTACTTCTACCCCACAAAAGAACTTATATTGCTCCTACCCTCACTCACAAACTGTTTAGCAATATGAGAAGAGCTTCTAAGGGATATATTGGGGTGAACACTCCATTGTTTCAAACAATTCTTGTTTAAGGTCAGAATGTACAAGGTGAAGGATCAACAACCCCAGTTAAGTCCCATCACATACCCACTAGTGCTCCATCCACCTCACAACCACCAACTTGATAACCATCTATGCAAACAACCCATGCTGCTCCAATGCCCCATGATTCACCTATCCTAAGAGTTCATTCACTTGGAAGTGATGAGGGTAGTTTGACACTAAATGAATTAACGGTTCTTTGTACCCAATTTTCAACAAAAGTAGCAAGCTTGGAGGAAGATTTAAAGAAAACTAAAAAGGTATATGGTAATGCTTACACCAAGCTTATCCTGAAAGTAAAGAAGTTAGAAAAGACTGTCAACACAAGCCAAGCTAGAAGGAGAGCCAAAATTATGGTTTCTGATGATGAAGAAGATGAGGTGGATTCTTCCAAACCGGGGAGGAGTCTGATTGAAGATATGGATATGGATGCTGGAATTTCATTGGTTCCTCCACATGTTGCAGATCAGGGGAGGTTTGATGATACACATGTTAGTGATCAACCTGAAGAGCAGTTAGGAGTTTTCAGTGCAGCTAAAGTTCTTACTGATGCAGCTAGAATAAGAAGGGGAATTAAAAAGGTTCATACTTATACTAGAAGAAGAACAGTTAGTACTGGCAATGGTGGAGTTAGTACTGCCAGTGGATTGGTTAGTACTGCTGGTATGGCTCAAGAGGTTGAAATCAATATTCCTTCACCAGTAGCAACAAAGGATAAAGGCAAAGCTGTTATGCAAGAGTCTGAGCCACCAAAGAAGATCAAAAAGATAGTTCAAGTACAAATGAGTATTGATGAAGAATTAGCTCAGAAGTTGCATGAGGAAGAACAAGCCAGATTTAATGCTGAACAAGAAGAAAAGTTTAATGAAGAACAAGAACAAGAGATGCTTGATTATGAAGTAGCTGTGAGAATACAAGAAGAACTGGATGAATCGGAAAGGCAGAGAATGGCTCAAGTGCATCAAGCAGCTCAGGGTTTTACAGATGCTGAATGGGATGATATATTGGCTAGAGTTGTAGCAGATGAAGATTTGGTTTAACAGTTACAAGCAGGTGAAAAGTATAGTGAAGAAGATTTACCAAGAAAGCTTATAGAACTTGTTAATCAAAGAAAGAAGTTCTTTGCTCAACAAAGAGCTGAAGCTAAAAGAAACAAGCCAATGAATCCTGCTCAACAAAATGCTTACATGTCAACTTACATCAAGAACCAAGAAGGAGGTTACTCTATCAAGAAATTGAAGTCACTTTCTTTTGAGTAGGTTAAAGAAATCTTTGAAACTACCATGAGGAGGGTATAATCTTTTGTGCCTATGGATTCTGAGTTAGAGGATAAAAGACTAAAAAGAGCAGGTCAAGAAGGTTTAGAAGAGCCTGCTAAAAGACAAAAGATTAGAGAAGCTTCAGGGTCAGTTCAAGAACAATCAGATGAAGAACCAAAAGCAGATGAACTATCTCAAGAATAGCTACAACAATTGATGATTATAGTTCCAGAAGAAGGAATGAATGTTGAAGCTCTGCAAACCAAGTACCCAATCATTGACTAGGAAGTCTACTCTGAAGACACTATAAAGTTTTAGAAAATCATCGTAGTAGGAAATTACACAAAGGTATATCAGGTTTTTAAAGATATGCTCAATAATTTTGATAGGGATGATCTAGTCAAACTATGGAGTCTAGTTTATGAAAGATTCAACTCAACATAACTTATAGATGATAAATCAAAAGAATTGTGGGTTGAACTGAAGAGGTTATTTGAACAAGATAAAAATGATACTCTATGGAAGATTCAAAGATATATGCATGATCTATTGACATGGAAGTTATATGATACATGTGGTGTTCATCATGTGTCTACAGATAGAGGACATGATAATTTTATGCTAGTTGAGAAAGATTATCCATTGACAAGAGCACTTATGACTTTGATGTTGTGTAACAAGCTATGAGTGGATGAATATTCAGAGATGGTAAATGAGCTTTTAAGGAAAATCTTCATACTAGCAAATAGACCAAGACAGTAAGGTGTTTGGAAGCATCCTCTCAGCTCAAAAAGGTTTAATTCAAGAAACTTGATGATTTGGAGGTAAATCACAAGTTTAGGGGAGAATTGTTGGGAATTAAGGGCTTCTACAAAGTTTATACTGCTGGTTCAACTTAGTACTGCCAAGTCAAAAAGTTTGTACTGTTGAGATTATAGCTACCAGTACTAACTAGTTAGTACTGCCAGTACTAACTTAATACTCCTGAAGAGAACTTAACACTGCTGCATGAATACACTCAAAGTTTCAATCTTAGTGCCTTTGGATTTATCCAAGGATACTAAACCTTACATCAAGCTAAGGAGTTTAAGATATGTTTATTTGGATCAACACATCGACTGGAATAAGATCCCTAATTCTTTATAGGTGGGAGGTACATAAGGTGCTGCATGAGTAGGATTAGGTACAAGCCCAGAACTGATAGGTCCAGGCATCAAAAGGTTAGGTGCGGGTCCTAAACTAAAGTATACAGGATCCGTTTGCCCAGTCAGCTCATCGAATGTAACGTAAATGGTTTCCATGATTTGGCGGGTTTATTTCTTGTAGATTCGGTAACCCTTCCTGTTTGGTGCGTAACCAACAAAGAACCCAATGTCTGCTTTAGCCTTCAATTTGCCAAGATCTTCACTATCGTTAGTTGGGTAGCATAGCGCACCAAAGACACGAAGAAAAGAAAGATCTGGTTTCTTGTTATGCACAAGTTCATACGGGGTTTTGTTGTGAAGAGTATGTATTAGGGATTGGTTTTGGGTGTAACAGGCAGTAGCAATAGCTTTTGCCCAAAGAAACATTGGAGCCTTGGAGAAGATTATCATAGTCCGAGAAGCTTCCACAAGAGTGCGGTTCCGTCGTTCGACAACGCCGTTCTGCTGAGGAGTTCTCAGAACAGTTTTCTTATGAGTAATGCTGACACTTTCATAAGAAGCAATTAAGTCTTTATTGACAAATTTTGTGCCATTATCACTCTGAACATTCCTGACCATCTTGTTGAGACCGACTTGTAGTTGTTTTAGCAGTTTGACAACAAACTCTGGAGTCTCGTCTTTTGATCTCAAAAACTTCACCCATGTAAACCTTGAATAGTCATCAACTATTACAAGAATATATTTCTTCCCATTAATACTCTACACTCTCATCGATTCGCATAAATCTATGTGAAGGGTGTGTAGAACTTCCATAATGTTGTTAACCGTTTTGGGTTTGTGGGTTGCTTTTCTACTCTTTCCAAGTTGACATGCGGAACACAGATGATTCTTTTCAAACTTTAACCTAGTTAAGCCTCTAACAAGATCTTTACGAGCAAGATCATTTAAGGCACCGAAGTTTAAGTGATTCAAACGGTGATGCCACAACCAGGATTTGTGTTAGATATGAGAAAAAGACTCGGTCACCCCTTGTATTTTACTGTTTATTATAGCTCGTAGTTTAATAGTTAATAGTATGATTTTCGGTATTAAGCCGGGTACTAATACCCGGTATATTGTAAGTACTATATATAGCCTCTTCCAACTTTGGAAGAGGCAAGCTAGTAAAATAATCATTTACAAGAAACACTTTCTCTCTCTAAACTATTCTCTCTCTAGTGTTTCTCTCTCTAAAAACTAGCCCGATCCAAGAATCGAACCCGTGTTATGATATAAGATATACCACAATTGGTATCAGAGCTTATGGGATGATTAGATCGTGTGTATGTGCGAATTTGTGCTTGATTTAGCTCGAAAAGTGTGCCATAGAAAGTTTTAGCTCGTTTTTTAAGATCTCCGAATTTTGTTGTTTGTAATGATGAAGTTTGGGTGTTTCTAGTTGCTATTACCTTGTGGTATTGTGTTGCGCAATCGAAATCAAGCAAAATCGTTCAAAAGGGTGATTTATAGGTGATTTTGTGTGAAAAACGTCGTTGTTCTTCGTGGAGAGTTGCCAGAATTTCTTCACGGCGGTTTGGTGAAAAATAGTATTTTATTTAGTAGGTTACCAACTCTCTGACACACAGCGGGTTGCTTGAGTGGCGAGTTGCTAAAGCGGCGAGTTGTTACTAAGCAGCGGTTTGCTTACCGGCGGGTTGAATAGGCGGCGAGTTGCTCAAAGAGGCGAGTTGTTAATACACAGCGGTTTGCTTAACAGCGGTTTGACCAGGTTGTCAGCGGGTTGAATATTTTAAATAACTAATTCCTTAAGGAAACTCTGGCGGTTTGAAAACTCTACGGCGGTTTGATCAAAATATTCTTCGCGGCGGGTTGATTAACTCTTCGCGGCGGGTTGCTTGGCAGCGAGTTGTGTTCAGCGAGTTGCCTTAAAATTCCACCGGCGGGTTGCTTACTTCTTTGCAGCGGTTTGATAGCCTTTGGCGGCGAGTTGAGCTTCTGTCCTCAAAATTTGAAACACTTCAAACTCGGGATTCAATATCACTAAAACAAAACACGTACACATTAACCTCACCACTTTTAACGTACACTCACTAATCATTGATCGATCAAAACATATCATATCATAATAATACAAGATGTCTAGAATGCAAGAAGACATCCAGTATGCAGGTTCTGATACACGCCCACCTATGCTTGACAGAACAGACTTTGAATCTTGGCAACAACGTATTCGTCTGTACTGTCTAGGAAAGGATAATGGAGAGAATATTATGAAGTCCATTAAAGAAGGACCATTTCAGATGGGAACGGTTTCAGATGTTATTACTGGAGGAACTGAGGGTGCAGTTCAACAAGGTCCAGTACGTGCTAGAGTCCTTAACGACCTTTCAGCTGAAGAAAAAGAAAGGTATAAAGCTGACATTCGTGCAACCAATATCCTACTTCAGGGTATACCAAAGGACATCTACTCACTCATCAATCACTATACTGACGCCAAAGACATTTGGGAAAAGTCGGTCGACCGCCACCATAGTGGGTCGATCGGTCGTTGATGAATTTTGAGCAAATGTATTGGCCAAACGACCGTTGTCGTTGCAAGGAAGATCCATACCCTATATCACTCTTCGTCCTAACCCTTGGTTTTACTCGAGTGAGGGAAT
>BQNB010015259.1:0-5000 GCA_026074375.1 Tanacetum coccineum | reverse complement strand
AAGTTTTGAATTCTTATCTTCGAGAACATGTTTTTCTTTTAGAAGTTTTTCAAAAGTTTTAGTAAAATCTTTGTTAAACATTAGGAATTCCTCATTCTCCTTTTGCAAGTCAATAATGTTCATATCAATATTAGAGCTAGATGGTTTGGATACTACCTCTTGTGAGTCGATATCCATAAGACATGTTGCGTCATTTTAATGTTCGTCGCTGTTTTCACTATCGCTCCATGGTCCTCCCATAAAAGTTGATTTCTCCTTCGGCTTTCTACACTCACTAGCAAAGTGGCCATCTATCCCGCAATTGTAGCAAGATCCCTTTTTCTTTGAGCTTTCACCACCTTTGTCCTCGAGCTTATTTCGCACCTTTACCGAAAAAAAACGATTACCTCCATGTACCAAATTGATAACGCATTCCGAACCGATTACCCTTGCGGAAGAACCTTATGTAAGTTCCTAGCCAATAAATTAAATGCCGCAGCTTCTTCTTCATCAACATCTTCCTCACTTCCTCCCTGGGCTATCACTATCATCACTAGTTTGTTCCCTAGTGACTTTAGCTTTAAGAGCTAAAGACTTGACCTTTTCTTTAGTGGTCTTGGAAGCTACGCCATCATTATCTAAAACCATTTCATATACTCTAAGGTTACCGACTAGCTCGTCAAGAGGAAGAGTAGCTAAATTTTTGGCTTCTTCAATGGTCGTTACCTTGGCTCTTCATTTTAATGGAAGAGCACGAAAAAACTTTCTAACTTGATTCTTGCTAGAATAGTCCGGATCTAATGATTTGAGGACTAGTAACAATAGCGTTGTATCGAGTAAAACCCGTTTTCAATAGTTTTTCATTAAGATTGTGAAACTTCTCATATTCTTGAGTGAGAAGATCAATCTTGCAATTCTTAACTTGTGAATTGCCTTGGTGAGTGATGATGAGTGTATGCCAAACCTCCTTGGCGGTTTTACACATGAAGACTCTTTCATAATCTTTACGTGGTAAACGTTGTAAAGAGTCATCTTGGCTTCATTGTTCTTTCCAAGCTTCTTCTTTTAATCATCTTTAAGGAGTTCATACGACATTTCATTTATAAGCTTGGTTTCGGAGTCTTCACTTATGTAGAATTCGCCGTTTTGGATGACTTGCATGAGTCAAGATCCTTTAGAACTTTACGTAAGTCTCAAGAGGCTTTCCAAAAAGCAAAACCCATTTGGTTCTAGCTAAGGCTGGTTTTTCATAGAACAACCTCAATATAGTTTTCTTAAGCAATGGATCTTTACTAACTTTTTCAAAAATAGGAGTTAGGCTTTTATTTTTTAAAAAAGGAAGTTTTCAACTTAAAATGACTTTCGGTAATGTTTTAACTATTCAAAAATTTAAGTAAGCTACTCTTGATTAGCCAATTGTTGAAACCAAGAGGGGGGGGGGGGAGGGAAATCGGTTTCTTTTACTTGCTCAAAGTTTATAAAACTTCAAGTCAGGAAAGAGCCGAGTGGTGTTATTATCTACTTTGCAATGAGAAACAATAAGTAGATAGAGAAAGAGAGAGATAAACATATACTGGTCGGTGATGGGGGTTAGTTCCTTTGTAACGTCTTGGTTGTGAATCACGACACCGATACTATTCCTAGTATGTCCTTATGGTGGATATAAACCGTATTAAAAATTAACTCCACCGACTTTCAACAAAGCTCAACGCTCACACAGAAGAATTACTACCTATGGTATTGCGCACTCGGAATCCACCCCTAAGAACCCGTGATTCGACCTAACCTATGAACTCTAAAAGCCTTCCCATTGGAAGCTTTCTAAAACCCCAACTAGATCCCCAATGATCTAGGGTTGATCTCACGGATACAAGACTTCCCTTATAACTCGATAAAGTAAATTACATAGTTTGAACCAAGTCTTAACCTAGCCTAGAGACTCGATTCTAATAGAAAGGGTATGAGAAAGAAGACCCTAGACAAAACACATAAGTATGGATTAGGTACTTGTGTGGTTCTCTTGCGAAGATGTGTGTTCTTCAATAGATGATAGAAGAGAAGATTAAGAACACTTGATGTTTAGACTTAGAGGATTAGAGAAGAGAAAAGAGAGGAAAGAATGTTTGCAAGAAGTGAGAAATACAAAGGCCAAGGGTGGGTATTTATAGGCCAATAAATACAAATTATCAAAATATAATTCGTATCTGGCACGCTGCCCACGCGTTCCCGAAGTTGTTTTCTTTGGGAAGCTTGGCGTTTTATAAACACCCGCACTTGTTAAACCCTTAATTGTACTTCATGCTATGACCTTTCAATCATTCTTACACTAAAGGTCAAGCAACTCAAATATCCATTTGAAAAAACGTTTGTGAAGTATTAAAAGCATTTTGCTTATCTGATAATGAAAAGAGAGAAAAGAATTATCAGAAAGGGGTATTTTGGTTTTCCTCAAAGTGTAAAACTAGATAGTTTGGATATATCTAAAGGTTAGAAATGGGCTAGTTAGGGTACCAAGAGAATATTCTTGGAATATTCTTTGCTTAGAGAGAAAGAGGGAAAGATTTGAAATATGAAATTTCATATATACTTTAAGTACATGTTGGATAAGAATGTATGATGTGTGTATGAGTTGTCATGATGTGATAGAAGAGAGCCTCTTGATCTTAGTTTGAAATGGAGGGTAAGGATGTGAAGAGGACACTTAGTTAAGTGGCAAGATCAAGGGTAGAAAAGAGGTTGTGTTTGTTATGTAAGGCCAAGGGTGGGTATTTATAGGCCAAGAAACACAAATTGTTAAAAAATAATTTGTGTCAGGCGCGCTGCCCATGCTCCAGCGCATGGCCAGCGTGCCAAATTCCCGAAGATGTTTTCTTCGAGACTTGGCATTTTAAACACCCGCACTTGTTAAACCCTTAATTGTACTTCACGCTATAACCTTTCAATCATTCTTATGCTCAATGTCAACCAACTCAAATAGCCATTTGATAAAAACGTTTGTGAAGCCTTAAATGCGTTTTGCTTATCCGATAATGAAAAGAGAGAAAATAATTATCAGAAAGGGGTATTTTAGGTATTCCTCAAAATGGTAACTAGCCTAGTTTGGATCCAACTAAAGATTAGAAGTGACTAGTTAGAATACATGAGAATATTCTTGGATTTACTTGGAGAGAAAGGGGGAAAGATTTGAAATTTAAATTTCAAATTATGGGAGTGGGCAAATATGATTATGGGAGTGTGTGTGGAAGAGATGAAATCACTTGTTGGGTAAGAAAGGTAAATAAGTAATTATGAAGAATGGGTAAAAGGATTGTGTAGGAGAAGTGTGGACTTGTACATGTGAGGAATACATGTGAGTTTATAAAACATTTGTATGGAAGTGAGAAAAGTCAAAGTATGATTAACTTCCAAATACCATAAACTTAGTTAGTCATTTAGACTTTAATCCATGATAATCAACAATGGATGATCACTAATCATCTTGATGCAAACAAGCTAAGTGTTTTGCATCTTAAGTAAAGCATATCACATAACGGGAAAGGATAAATTTACGCAAAGTGACCTTTGACTTAGTTTGACCAATAAGGGAGTAAAACCCGTTACGTGATTAGGAACAACGTAAATCCGGATTAAGATCAAATGATTACTTTTTCTTGTTGGTATGTTAAAAATATGATCATAGTAGGTTTAGAAAGAAGTTTCAGTCTTGGCTAGAGGCATCTGATAAAAGATTTGAGTTGGCGTTTTATAGAAAAATGGGAGGATTTGTTTTTGCTCTTCTCTAAGTCTAAACCTCATTTGGAGTGTTCTCAAATGCTCAAATATTATATACATGCATTTGTTGAAGTTTCCACATGTGTCGGGTAAGAGGAAAGCCGACAAGTGTTAAATCTGCAAAACGGATTTCGCGTGTGGCACGCTGACTCGTGCCCAGCGCACCAGATGGTAAAATTTCGGTTTTGCGGATTGAAGCCACCGTTTGTGATTTTACATTTTGCGAATTTTTATTTGTCATCATTAAAACATAAAGGAGATCCTAGTCAATGTTGCACCAACATGTGTTTTTCTTGCTTTGCTTGTTTATGTGGATGACATTATCATTACTGGTAACAGTATCTTTGAGATTGATAAGTTTAAAGTCTTCCTTAATTCTAAATTTATGATAAAAGACTTAGGAAAACTTAAATTATTTCTTGGTATTGAGGTTATTGATACTGATAAAGGTATTTGTCTTAATCAAATGAAATATGTGCTTGATTTGTAATCTGAGTATGGTATGCTTGCATGTAAACCTGCTAAAACTCCTTTGATGTCTAAACTTGCTATTTCTAATGAGGCTACTAATGATGATCATATTCTTGATAATATTACTGATTATCATAAGTTGATGGGTGAATTGATTTATCTGACTAATCTAGACCTGATATATCTTATGTTGTTCATTGTTTGAGTTAATTTATGCATTCTCCTTTGAAGTCTCATCTTAAAATTTATTTCAAGATATTGAGATATCTTAAAAGTTGTCCTAGCTTGGGCATTCATATTGTTAAGAAATCTGGTATGAATTTAAAGGCATTCTCAAATGCTGATTGGGCAAAATGTGTTGTCACTAGGAAATCTGTGACTAGATATTGTGTTTTTTGAATGGTTATCTTGTTTCTTAGAAAAGCAAGAAGCAAAACACTCTCTCTAAATCCTCAACTGAAGCAAAGTATAGAGCTATTGCTTCAGTTATTAGTGAAGTGATTTGGATTTTGAAAGTCTTAAAAGATTTGAACTTTGATAATTTCTTGCATGTTTCACTTTACTGTGATAGTAATTCAACTATTAAGATAGCTGATTGGTGCTAAACTACACCTCTTTTATATATATAATATATAATTAATATAATATATATATAGTAAGTATAATCTAAAAACACAATCAATGAAACCGAGAAGTGGTATAGAATGTTCCCGGGTCGTTTATCCCCAACGAGGCTGGACTGGAGAATCGATACAGACGGAAGATTGGAGTTTGAATGA
>BQNB010015258.1:48623-73581 GCA_026074375.1 Tanacetum coccineum | reverse complement strand
TTACGATTTAAAGCAAACGCGTAAAACCCTAAAAATAAATAGTGGATTACATAATGTCGTACAATGACCTAAAACACGAAGTGTGATAACCTTATTGGGTATGTTCCAGTACTAGCTCCATCTCAGTATGCACTATTCCCTTATTCTCACATTACTCCTTTTGTAATCATACCTAAGGACTTCTACACTAACTAGTTGATTGTCCCTAGGTAGATCCCTCCGGATTTGGCGGGATCATGGAAATATGTACCTAACCTTACCATCCTTATAACTCCGATAAAGTAAGTACATGGTTGATTTTTTGGTACAGTTCACTTTGTCATAAAACCAGTCGAAAAATCAATCAAGGTACTTGTGATATAAACATCAAAGCCATTATACCTTGTTTGTTTTGATTATTTAGAAATGCTCCCCTCAACAAGTGCGTCGATAATAGAAATTGTTTGGCACATGAAGGGAGGAGTACCTGCTTGAGTCTTAATAGATCACATTTTTATCAGATTTAATAATTAAGTCACATTCTCTCCCCTGATCAAAAATTTCAAACCCTTTGAGATTTAGGATCTCAATTGATTTAAATATGTTAGAAAATTTGGGAGAAAATGTTTAGATTCTTTACAAGCCGATATTGGAACATATTAATGCTCCCCCTCAAATTAATGAGGGAATCTGTTAGTGGTCAGTTATGATGAGTTTATAAATTATTTGGAGTTTAACGAGAAACTCATGAAAAATTCATTAAACTGACACATAACACTGATTACCACACTACTTATTGATGTACAAGATTGTGTATGAGACAGGACCTGAAATATTCAAACTTAAAGTGGCATAGTCAGTTTGTCCATGTTAGCAATCTGTAGTCCGTCTCGATACTCTCCAGATGGAAGTTGTCTTAGCTTTCCCCCGAACCAGCAATCCTTTCTTGAGAAGACACAACAAATATTCGAAGTACACAAATAATTCGAAATCATAACATCAAAGTCAATTAAGTCCCTGATGAGCGTATTTCTCCTTACAAGATAGTGATGATATAAATTGAAACACCAAGGTTAGCTAAGTCTCGGATGTCACAATTATTCCCTCTAAATAGCCGAAATGATAATACCTAAGTCAACTAAGTCTTGGATGTAAACATTTCTTCCTGCAGGATAATGACTATCTAAAGGTATCATCATACTTATCAAACCTATGTGTACCTCTTTTGACAATAAATTCTACTCCTTTGAAAGTAATCTTAGAGATTAACTGATAGGGGATTACTTATCGAATCTGAAAATATCTTCAACTTCAAGGCTTCTATAACGACATAATTATTCAAAACATAACCTAAGCAATTTTTAAAACTGATGAGGTGTTGGCAATTTGAGCGAGTGTTGTTATAAGCCTAAGTCACTTTTTCTTGAAATTTTAGTTAGGCTCTAAAGTTAACAACTTATGACAAATGAAGCCCTTGGAGTTAAAACTCCCCCTCAAATTATTGTCTGTTAAGTTAAAACTTTTTCCATATAATTACCGTGACATGTTGAGTAATTTCGAAACTCTTTCTCCCCTCGAAACAAGACCCGTTTCTATTTAAAGATTATTGTATTTATTCGAGTGGTCATGATTTCTTGAAAATCTGTTTGTAGTGTTCGAAATATGATTTTCTAATTTTATTAGAAACACTTTTCAATGATTAATCCAGAACTTGGATTTATGAAATCAATAATTTTGAGAAAAAATCGTTCGGGTTATAAAACTTATACCACTGGCAATCTAGAACCTTTCTGATGTACGTTAAACGAAGTAAGTACCTAATTGCCATATGTTTCATTCTAAGTCCTAAAGGTTGAGTCACATAACATCTAAAGTCTAAATGAGTTAAAATTAATTAACTCCCCTTTAAATCATGATTAGTTATTGTCAAACCTTTTTCGTTTACTCCTTGATTATTCAGAAAGATCGTTTTGAAAGAATTATTAGCACATTCCCCCCCCCCCTCAAATAATGTCTCGTTTTCTATTTAAAGAGCTGTAGACATTGTTTGAGTGATAGGAAATTCTTTTAAAATCTTTTTCTGATGAGAGACTTAGATGACTGATTTAGCTTTGAAAGACAACACCTTTTCCACCATGGTTAACACATAAATTTTGAAGAAATCATAGAAGTAAAAAATTATTGGTTAAAATGATGTCTTCTCTTCTTTATCAAGAATATTATGCACTGAAGCATATTTAAATCGGAGTTGCATGGATATAAAGTAATCCATGCCCGGGAGAACTTAATCACCCGTTGTTAGGAACAGCCGTCTTTTTGGCGACGTGCTTTCCTCATTTTGAAGACCGGGTTGCAGTCTGAAATAACTGCAAACCATTTAGACATGTTTTGAAAAACTGTTTGAACTTCTGCTCGAACTTCATTTAAAGACCCGTGTCATTATTGAATGACATTTCTAGATCCGTAAATGTTATCGATTTTTCAGAAGACTGTCTAAAAATATTTTTGGTATTTTCAATTTTCTAATTTTTATGGTTTTTGTAGGTTTTATATTTTTGTATTTTCTTTTCTTGGTTTTATGAAAAGTTTTATGAAAATGGAAAATCTTGTGGACCTGAATACCGAAATGAAGATGTCATTCAGTTCGTTGTAGAAGTCTGTAGTCAACAACTCTTAAGCTTCCACCACCCAAGCTTTCGAGGCACCTGAATATTCGACTTATTTTGAGCATCCTCATCTTGAAGCTTTGATATCTTCCCCTCTAACAAGTACATACTGATTAAGACCAAGCACTTTCACGGAGCTTCCAATGCTGATGATGTCTTCAGTGGCCTTTGATCAACTTAAAGGCACAACTTTCTTCATACACTTCTAGTCATCTCAAAGTTTCTGAATAAGTTGCAAGTCTTGAAAAACTTCATTTTCCTGCACTTCTGGTCATGTCGAAGTTTTCTAGAATCTGCTTTTCATTTGACTTCAAGTCTGCACTCCACTAAGAATCATCTTTGTAGTACCTTGTAGGAGAAATACTGTGCTAGGCACGAACTGAGTAACCCATACACTTCTGGTTAAGGAGAAGCTTCTGAATTAGCTTCCCCCTAATTCATGCCACTTATTCTTTATTTAAAAACTTTCATAGCTTCCCCCCAAACGATCAATCATCTCTTGAGCAGTTTCACAGCTTTCTTTCAAGCTTAGAATAATTAAGTGCACAACGAAATAAGTAGCACACCACATCAAATATTGTTGCTCCTTTAAGGAATAAATACCAGAAGTGTCAAGAGATCACTTCCCCCATGTAGTTGAAGTGATGCAATCAGTCTCATTATGTGAAGCCCAAAAACCCAAAGTACACACTCAATCCCATTAATGAAGTCGAAAACGTAGCATCAAAATCAATTAAGACCCGAATATGTACTTTTCTCCCTTTAGGAAATTGTAGATGAGAATTGCTACACCAAAGTCAACTAAGCCCTGAGTGTAATCAATTTATCCCGTATGTAGTCGAAATGATAACACAAAGACAATACCATAAAAACAACTAAGTACCGGATGTAGTCGAAAGGATAACACCAAAACAGTACCGTAAAAATCAAGTAAGTCTCGGGTGAACACATTTAAATTGTTTCACCAAAGTCAACTAAGTCCCGAGTGAAAGCAATTTATCCTGTATGTAGTCGAAATGATAACACCAAGACAGTACCATAAAAATAACTAAGTACCGGATGTAGTCGAAATGACAACACCAAAACAATACCATAAAAATCAAGAACATCTCGGATGAACACATTTCTTCCTGTAGGATACTGACTCACTGTAGGAATCATCATACAATTGTGTACCTCTTTTATCATTAGAGAAATGGTTACTTACATCTCTTCCCCCGCATAGTTGGAATAATACACCAAAAGCCATGAGATACAACACTAATTTTCTCTACGGTTATGACTTTTGTCTTCCCGGAATGACCTTAAACAAGGAGAAGGTATGAAGTTCGTCATGTGTACTCGTTGAGCATTCAGATGTATGTCTCCTTCCCCCTTGCTGGTTTTGATACCTCAGAATCAGGAAAACATTGTACGCACATATACTTGAAATCATGTGAGAAGAATAAAATAGTTCACATCTGTCCCGTAAGAATCACATGCTGAGCAAATCTCTACTCATAAACTCTCTCTGACTATCTTTACCAACCCCTTTGTAGGCTGTTTGAAGTGACCACTGATGGAGTAAACCCGATATATCAAACTTGAAACTGAAGTAGCATTCCCCGTTCTTGTGACTTAAGCTTGCACTAATGTTAGAAGAACGGTGTAGAGAATTTATGCACCATGCAAATCTCTAAGTACTCAATACCCCACCAAAGTATGAGACTTTCATCACCTCTTGCGATTATCCACAACGTCTTCAGCGTGTAACACTGAGTACTACAACGTAACTCCTTTAGGTGATTGTAATCCAGGTCTTCAACCATCCACCCTGACTTCTGGAAACTAGATAAACCAAGTCTTCAGCTTAAATCTTAAGCACGGGCAAGTTATCATTGAAAGTCATGCATCCAACCAACCCCAACTTCAAGATAAAATAAGAACACGCCTTCGTAAAATCCAACTTCAATATCAAATAAGGGATACCAAATGAACTTCGTGATCACTTGTCATCAAAATCTGAATCTTTAGCCATTTTACTAAATCCCCTTATCAATTCAGCAGGCTAATACTGATGACCACTGATGGAGACAACCCGATGAAACGAACCCGAGAATGAAGCAAAAAACACCAAATAACTTCAATCTCAACTAAGTAACATCGTACAAAAACCCTGTAGTCATGAAATCCAATACTAGCCATTATGAATTTAAGCTCCATGATTCTTTATAATAATTGATCCCCGTCTCGTCTCTAAATCTTGTCACTTTGTCATCTCGAACCAAATATTTGGATACGAATCATTCATATGTCAGCACAATAACCAATATTCGTTGGTCCTTAATAAGAGTTGGTCATATATATTTTAACAACCATTCAGGCATTCAACTATTAATCAATACTCGGCCCATCATACACGAAAGCTTGCCCTATGTAATTTGTGATTACTCGACAGCCTATATTTTTGAAAGAACTCGGCCCACATTCACCAATAAGACCCGGCCTGCCAAGATAAACCCACCAGCCCAATTCAAAAATCCTAAAATTAACTGATATAAATCCTTAAAGATTAACACTTGCCCTAATCTTTCTCATACCCTAATCATAAACATACGCAGTCACATATTACATTTCTCCCAAAAACTAATACTCAGATCTAACTCCTTAATAATGACCAGATCGTATGACATAATCATAGATCTTTAAATCTAAATGAAGCCATGAAATACAAACACCTACCAACCACTTATACACCCACGATCGATAAAGATCTTTTCTCCTTTGTGAATATTCATAACACAAACGCAAACACCATAATCATATCCGACCTTATATCTCCACAAACAAATTTACTGCAACCAATGAATTACAAACCAATGAATCATAACAAAGACAAGAAGATCACAGCTTCAAGATCCTTACTTGGGTCTCGGGTAGGTTGATTTGTTTTGTTTTTGTGTGACTTTTGAATGAAATAAAGAAGGAATGAGACAAACTTGTCTTTGTCCCTTCTTTAAATTCGTATATCAATGAAGAGTATATCTCTTCACAGATCAATGATGATATCTCATTCATGTGAGAGATCTTTTAAAGGTCATTATCTTTGTTTATCCACACGAAAGAGAGAACTGAGATTTTGTTTTATCTTTATGTTTTATTTTCGAGTCTAGATGATGAAGGAGATGTAGTGGATTCTTAAATTTGTGACGAAGGGATATAGGTAGTTTGTTGGATTTGTGGTATTGATTGTGACGATGTAATTGATGTTGTTGATAGGAGATGTTGTATGATGGGTTTGTATTGGCTGTTGAAATTAATTGTTGTTGTTAATGGTTAATGAGGATGTGATAATTGATTCGAGTGTTTCTTTCTTATCTTCATTTCTGTTTTCTTTTGTTTTTATTATTATTATTTATTTTTTTTACTTTTGACATGGTCATGACTCATTGAGTTGACCCGGGTCAACTCGGTAAATACCGAGTTGACTCGGTTTGGGTTGTGGTTTAGCAAACCGCAAGATTTCTAATACAAAATGCAGGCTTGAACTTGAGACAAATCGCAACATAATCAAAACGCAATCTTGAACTAGACAAAACATAATGTTTCTTGAGATTTGGGCAGCAAAACGTTTCTATTTTCTTGAAAATTGGTCTTCAGTAGGCAAGTCACAACACCAAAACGCAGTGAGGAAACAAACTGCAGTACCAAAATGCAAGATTTGAAGACAAACCGCAGGGCTTCAAGACAAAACGCAATGTCACTTTCAAGCTAGTACACACGTCATTTTCTCCAGGTTTGTCTCTATTCCAAAAGTGGTAAAGCTACCAAAACGCAAGACTATTGAGTATGCATATATAAGCTCAATAAGCTATTCAGACCCACGAATAAGCCATGAACATACGAAATAAGCAGTTTAAGCAACCCAAAGCTCAAAATAAGCCGTAAACAATAAGCTTGAAAATAAGCTTAAGGACGAAATTTGCCATTTACCCAATAAGCCTTTTTTTGTTTGAACTGTGGACATAAAATTACATTTAAAACATGTAGAATCATTATCTGTTTGGACACATGGACAGTTAAAAGGGGACATGTTTGACCAGATTTTAAAACCAGTAGAAAAAAAATAAAATATGGTGATGGACTTAAAAAAAACTCATACGAGACAGACAAAGTAACTATAAACAAGATTTTGAGACAAGTGACAGATTAGTAAATACCAACTAGACCATACAACATGTAAACCGACCCAAGAACGCAACCTAGGCTCTGATGCCAATTGTTAGAAATAAAGAATTATAGATCCGGTGGTCTTGGTGAATCAAACCAAGTAAAGCTAGTCATGTTTGTAGAGAGAGAGCGTAAACAAAAAGCACACTTCTCTAGAGAGAGAAAGTGTATGTGTGATAAATGAAATGAAAATGTTTACAAGTCTTAACCCCTCCATGGAAGCCTTGGAGGGGTATATATAGTCCATACACTACTAAACTATGCAATCTTGCCTAATTTAGTCCTTGCGTATGTGACTATGATAATCTATGGTAATTCCGTAATTTCGTCACATAAAATGAAATCCAAACAGTAACAATGCTTTGCAATAATTATACAAAATGGGTTATTTACATAGGATAAATGATGCTATTAAAGTAACGTTATTTGATGTCATCAGTCGTGCCAAACAATAGTCAAGTGAAGTTTAAGAAGACTGAAGTGGAAGACCACCATAGGATTTCTAGTATTTCTAATAAAACAAAGTCTGTAACTGCGTGTAATGACAGTTTAGAATCCAGAACTTCGAATGTTATTGTTGTTTGTGCTACTTGTGGAAAATGTGTGTTTAATTTGAATCATGATGCTTGTGTTTCTGAATTTATTCATGACGTGAATGCTAGAATTAAAAAGCCTAAAGTAGTGCCTATTAGTACTAGAAACCCCAAAAGTCAAACGAACAAATCTGTTGCAACACCCACTAAGAACACAATTGCATCAGAATCCACTATCCAGAAATCCAAGAGTTATTATAGGATGCTTTATAAGAAAACTAGTAAGGAATGAAAATGGTGGATAGCACAACAATGCCCATCAAGATATAAATGGGTTCCTAAGACAAAAATGAAATGCGTGCCTAAAGTTAGGAAAGAAGATGTGAACACAAGTATTAGTCCAACAATAGATAATGCATCTAGGATAACTAATGTCTTGAAAATCACAAATACTTTAGGATCCAATTTTTCATGTGTTCCATCATCCTCTAATTCTCATGCAGATTATTTAACTCATCCTATTAATTATTGACTATGGATGCCCAAAGCATATGACGGGTAATCTAAAGCTACTGTGTAATTTTGTTGAAAAATATATGGGTACTATTCATTTTGGCAATGATCAATTTGCTCTAATTCTTGGATATGGAGATTTGGTTTAAGGAAATATCATGATCAATAGGGTTTATTACGTTGAAGGCCTAAATTACAATCTCTTCTCGGTTGGTCAATTTTGTGATGCGGATTTGGAGGTTGCTTTCCAAAAATCTACTTGTTTTGTTAAAGATCTTCAGGGAAACGATTTACTCACCGGTAATCGTGGATTTGATCTCTATACTATTTCTATTCAAGAAACGACTTCATCAACTCCAATCTGCTTCATGGCTAAAGCCTCACCAACTGAAGTATGGTTATGGCATCAAAGACTTTCTCATCTTAACTTTGACTACATCAACTTGCTTTCAAAGAAGGATATCGTGATTGGTTTACTAAAATAGAAATATGTCAAGGATCAACTATGTTCCTCTTGTGAATTGAGTAAAGCAAAAAGAAGCACATTCAAGACTAAGGTTGTTCCATGTTTGAAAGGAAGGCTAAATCTGCTTCATATGGACTTATGTGGTCTAATGCGGGTTGAAAGCATAAATGGATTCTGGTAATTGTTGACGACTATTCCAGATACACTTGGACTCTATTTCTAAGATCCAAGGATGAAACACTAGAATTTCTAAAAGATTTTCTCAAGATGATTCAACGCAATCTTTAAGCTCAAATGATTACTGTTTGAACTGATAGAGGCACAGAGTTGTTAAACAAGACACTCCATGCATATTTTAAAGAAGGAATTAAGCATCAAACATCTTCTCCTCAAACACCTAAATAGAACGGCGTTGTCAAAAGAGGAAACCGTACTCTGGTTGAGGCTGCTCGAATGATGCTTTTAGCTTCTAAACTTCCTTTGTTCTTTTGGGCTAAAGCAATTGCAACCGCATGCTATACTCAAAACAAATCAATCATAATCCCGACACATTAGAAAATAGCATATCACATCATTAATGATAGGAAACCTTCAATTCGACACCTTCACATCTTTGGTTGCACCTGTTACTTAACCAGAGATGGTGAAAATCCTGATAAGATGAAAGAAAAAAGGGATTAGTACATTCTGGTGGGATACTCCACTCAGTCCAAAGGATATCAAGTTTATAACAAGAGAACCCGATTGATAGTTAAATCCATACATCTTAGATTTGATGAGATCAAAGAGATGTTTAAGACGTCTGTTGATAATAACACTTCAGACCTCGTTCTCCAACGATAAAAGGCGTCAGATTATGACAACTCTAGCCCCGCTCCCCAAATACAAAATGTTTCTCCTTCAGCAGATACAACAACTTCGTCACAACAAGAGTTGGATCTTCTATTCGGTCCTTTGTACGATGAATTTTTCACTGCATGTACTTCAAGTGTCAACAACTCTTCTTCTCCCACCAACAATTCTACTCAACAAGACACACAGCCTACAGCAAATATTCAACCTAGAATAGAACTGACAAATCTAACAAATGTAAATGCAGAGGAAAACAACATTAATCAAGCAGCAGATACACAGTTCCTACAAGATGAATTTATCAATCCTTTTTATATACCAGTACGAGAAACTGCTGAGTCTTCCTCACGCAATATTGATAATTCAAATATGCATATCTTTTATCAACCATACGATTTCGAATATCGATGGACCAAAGATCACCCGCTAGAACATGTTTATGGAAATCCATCCAAGCCAGTGCAAATAAGACGACAACTTGCAACAGATCCGGAAATATGTAGGTTCGCGCTCACCATGAGTACAGTTGAACCAAAAAACATTAAGGAGGCAATGGCTAATTTAGCATTGATAAAGGCAATGCAGGAAGAGCTTCATTAGTTTGACAGACTACAAGTCTGGGAACTTGTCGACAAACCATTTGGCAAGACTATAATCAAGCTAAAGTGGTTATGGAACAACAAAAAAGATGAAGATCAAACTGTAATTCACAATAAGGCATGACTTGTAGCTAAGGGATATGCTCAGGAAGAGGGTATTGATTTCGAAGAGTCTTTTGCTCCAGTTGCTCGCTTGGAAGCTGTTCGGATTTTCGTCGCCTACGCTTTACATAAGTCTTTTCCAATGTACTAGATGGACGTTAAAACGGCATTTCTTAATGGTTTGCTAAAGTAGGAGGTTTATGTTGCACAACCAGATGGGTTCGTTGATCCTGAGAAAAAGTTTTCCTTCTAAGGAAAGCTCTATATGGATTGAAGCAAGTTCGAAGAGCCTGGTATGATGAACTCTCAAATTTTCTGATGTCCAAAGGTTTTACTAAAGGTACCATTGACCCAAATCTATTCATGATAAGATACGGGAAGGACATTTTACTTGTGCAAATATATGTCGATGACATTATTTTCGGGTCTACAAACCCAAAATTTTCTAAAAGATTTAAAAAATTAATGCATAGTAGATTTGAGATGTCCTTAATGGGGGAAATGAAATTCTTTCTAGGAATTTAGATCCACCAATCCCCGCAAGGTATCTTTATCAACCAGGCCAAGTACGCTTTAGAAATACTTAAAAACATGGTATGGATAAATGTGATACCGTTGGTACACCAATGGCTACCAAACCTAAACTGGATGCAGACTTAAGTGGAAAACTCATAGACCAAACAAACTACCATAGTATGATCAGGTCACTCATGTATCTAACATTTGGTAGACCAGAATAGTGCAAGTAGTATGTTATTGTGCACGTTATCAAGCAAGACTGACTGAAAAACACCTCAAAGAGGTTAAAAGGATGTTTCAATACTTAAATGGAACCATTAACATGGGACTCTGGTATCCATAGGATTCTGGATTTGAACTAACAACTTTTTTAAATGCTAATAATGCCAGATGTCTTGATACTCGCATAAGCACTTCTGGAGGAATATAGTTCCTAGGTGATAAGTCAGTCAGCTGGATGTCAAAGAAGCAGGACTGTACTACAATGTCATCAGCAAAGGCAGAGTACGTACGTTATCCACAAGTTGTGCTCAAATAATGTGGATGAGGACACAGCTTAAGGATTATGGCTTTAACTACAACAAAATACCATTATATTGCGACTCTCAGTCAGCCATAGCAATATCATGCAACCCGTGTAGCACTCCCGTACCAAGTACATCCATACTTGATATCATTTTATCAAGGAACAGGTTAAAAATGGTATAATTGAATTGTACTTTGTCAGAACTAAATACCAATTAGCTGATATGTTTACAAAAGCCTTGCCCAAAGATCTGGCAAATGAATCTGCTTGATATATTCTTCAAACATCGCCTTGTAAATATTTTTGAGAAAAGCAAAATATAAAACCTATTAAACCAAATACAAAAATATAAAATTTCAAAAAGAAAATACAAAATCAAAAAATTCCAAAAATTCCAAAAAGAATCTTCTTGACATGTCTCTTGGAATTGATAACATTTATGTACCTAGAAATGTTGATTAATATTGACACGGATGTGTAAATGAAGTTCGAGCAAGAGTTTCAAATGCTTTCAAAACATGTCATTTCTATTTCTCTTCATGACTTGTAATCGCTCTCAGATTGCAACTCAGATCCAAACGACAAAGGAGAGTAGTGCGCTTATCCTTAGTGTTTGAAGAGAAGTCTTCTAACATGATGTTTTTCAAAATGTTGAACACATTTTTTTAAGAATTTCTCAATGACAATTCAAAATCCTTCAAAATTGTATGTTCAACGCTCCATCCCTCATAAAGTTTTGCAAGAAAATTCTTCTACATTAGGTGTCATTTTCAAAATAAGTCAATGTTTGAAGGGGAGTTTTTGAAAAAATAAAGTTTTAATGATTTTGGATACATCATCTCATGACAATTCTTATGTATTTAAAACATTATCAAAAATCTCTTAATAACAAATCAGTAATAATAGTGACTACTCAATAGATTGTATGTTATAAGATGATACAGTGTCTGAGCATAATTTTTCAAGAATTCTTCAACGACAATTCATAATCTTTCAAAATTATGTGCTCAACACTGCCTCCACCTCAATTTTATCTCTTTTACAACTTGGTATTATTTTTTTGGTGTCAAACATATGTATAATTGAGGAGGAGTATGTGGAACATTTTCAATAGTTACACACATAATTCATGCTGAAACATTTTCTACCCATGGGATTTTCATGACAAATTTTAATCACTTGGTATTTCAAAGACTAAATGAATTAGTATTTAAAATAAAGGGAGAAATGTAATTAAAATGTGATTTTGAAAATAATAAGTGATCTAAACGACTCAAAGTGCTTTATACTCTTCGAAAAAAGTTTTATGGTTACGATCTTTCACAAACAACATTTAAGTTCTGGACGATTCTGAAGACTTAAGGTGGTTATGTTAGCGGATTAGTACTATGATCCAACAGAACGGAGGGATCTACACAAGGATAAATCCATGTTAGAAATAGCAGTCCTTAGGTATGATTGGAGATGAATGAGATAAGGGGAAATAATGCGTCTTAAGATTGAGCTAACACTGATCAATCATTAACAAGGTGTTTGTAATGGACGTCTTAGTAATCATTGAAGGGGTTGAAGAATTAAAAAGAAATGTATGGATAAAGGGTGAAAAGAAAGAAGCCTTCCACACCCTTAAGGCAGAAACTGGGTCAATACATATGCTATCAGTTTTCATAAAGATGAATTTTAGTATTGAGACAGATAATCAAGACAATGTAATGCATATCACAAAACCCTTCGAACCATTCAAGTTTCTCACAAAGATTCTTGTCTCATTTGTCACGGAGATACACACGTTATCTATTGACTTCTCACTCTGAGACTGTTGATATTGAATAGGTGGCAGTCTGCTCCAGCCTCCGAGTATTAAAACCAAAACGTACTAATCGAGTCTAGAGCTAGGAGATCAATAAATAAATCTCATTAGGACACATTCCATTACAAATACTTATTGAACACCAATAAGTTCACAAGCTATTAACAAGAGTCCTACGCATTATCCTTGTGATTTTGTCAGAACATTCAGAGTGATGCTCTTTTAGTATTCACAGTGACGAATGGAAATCCTTCCAGAGTCAACCTCAAACAGCTTTGCGCATAGAGTGTCTTGAGAGATTCTATATGTTCTCAGCTTTGTGTCTAACTGGTTATCGTATTTAGTCACAATTATTGAATTGTAGACTCAATCAGATAGATAGTAAATATCTGATTCTCTCAAGATCGTGTTGTTGTTTGAGACGTTTCTATTGTGATACAAGCAATCTTGGTGATTATTAATAATTGTGTGTTTGTGGTGCGGTCGATGGTTGAGTGTTTACCTTTTTCAGGAGGTTATTCAGTTGAACCTACTGTTCTAAGGGATATTATTATTATAGTGTTTTAGGGAAGATGGGTTTAATTGTGGGTAGGTCGTGTGTGTTCAGTTTTTTTGTTACCTTTGGATCTTTTTTAGTTAAGAATCGGGAATTGCCTTTCTAGCGGATTGTCTGGCGGTTCTTGCATCGTGAAGTATAAGATGATACTGTTTTTTATCAAAAAAATAGTTAATTATAATTAATAGTATAAATCATACGTGAGGTTTAAATATAACTCTTAATTTAATAACATAATATGTCATCTCTTATTTACATTTTACTCTCTACTTACCAATTGTTGTTACTTCAAATTGAAACCGGGTAGTTCAATAATCTAAAATATTTACATTTTATCATTTAGTTTATATCAACATTTTTCAACCGGTCTTTTTGTTAAACTGAAATACAATCCGTTGAGGTTAATGCAACCAAATCTCGACGAATGACAAATCCATATTTGTCCATATCTGCTGTTTATCACTAACATTCAAATGCAGGTACAAACGATGGTGTTGCAGCCTCATTCAGCAGAGTATGATTCATTACTACATGCTCATGCTTAAACTACAAAGACATACTAGAATCATCAAGATTCAAAAATCAAGAAAGCTTAAGAATTAAAGACAAAGACTTCCTTAAACTCTGATATTAAAGATCCTTCCTCAGAAACCAAGCTTCGGGGGAGATTATTAGAGATATTTCAAGAAGATGCAAAGTATGAGCATGTCGGTCAAGACACACGATCACAGAATGGAAAAGACGATCAAGACATACAAGAAATTTAAAGATCTCGGAACTAAAACAAAGTCAAAAGACAATGACAAAGGCTCAAGATCAAAGATCACACAGCATGAAGGAACAAGCCTACAACAAGATACAGACCAAGACAAAGACTCAAGAACTCAATGACAAAGCAATCTCAACAAGTCTAAGGTTGCACACTGAAAACTCGTTTTTGAGTCTTCTATTTATAATGTCTGAAAAAGACTCGATACGCCATATCTGGCAAGGTCGATATGGCGTATTGGGCTGGATTCCTTAGAGTGCGTGCTACGTTCATAATAAATCTTTGATATCATTCCTAATTTACTTGATTTACTGTATCTTCGAATAGTTATCTTCATGGATACGGCGTATGTAGACAACATTGTTACGCCGTATTGGGAATTGGTCAAACGCATTTTCTTGTGAAGTCTTGGCGCTGATACGCCATATCTCTTTTAGTGGATACGGTGTATTGGTGAAAATTTAGGAATCTTCAAATGTCTTCTTTTTAGCTCTAAATTATGCGCCTTTTAGCTTGTCTTCACAAAACACTCCTAAATTACTGCATTTTATCAATTTTAAAGCAATTAAGTACCAAATAATGTAATAATTATATAAAAGTAGGCAAAACAGAGGGGATAAAGGATATAATAAAGTGACGTTATTTGATGTCATCAGTCTTGTACAGGTGATTAAAATGAAAGAAGTGCTTAAACGGAAAAATCCTTAACTTCGGTTGGGATACATTTTTAATATAATCTAGAGTCTACTTGAGGACAAGTAGGATTCAAGTGGGGGGATATTTGATGACATCAAATAACGATACATTTATACCATCATTTATCCCAAATAAATTATCCACTTTTATATAATTATTGCAAGAATCGTTACTTAATTACTTAAATTTATAAATTGTAGTAATTACAGAGTGATTTGTGAAGACATGCTAAAAGGCGCACTTTTTGGAGCTTAAACGATGATATTTAAAGATTGCCTAACTCTGACCAATACACCGTATCTACAAAAGGAGATACGGTGTATCAGCGCCTGGACTTCACAAGAAAACGCGCATTCTCACTTCCTAATACGGCGTATCCTTGTTTCCCTATACGTCGTATTCAGCTGGATAACTATTCAGAGATTTGGTGAATAATTATATTTTAGGAAGTTATATCATATTGATTATCAACTTAGCGTGCACTCCAAGGAAAACACCCTAATACGCCGTATTAACCAAGCTCAATACGGCGTATCCAATCTTTTTCAGACACTATAAATAGAAGACTCAAAAACGAGTTTTCGGTGTGCAAAATCATATTCTCTATACCAAACACATAAAAGACGATTTTCTAAAGAAAAAAAAGCAACCAAAGGTCAAGCATCGATCACGATTCCATAAAAGACACCGTTTAATTCCTATACTCTTGTAATCATTTAATTTTTGATATCGTTCAGTAAAACATTTAGTTTACCTTGGTTATTTGACCACGCTTGTATAATTATAATGGTTATGGGCTAATACCCTTGGGTATTAGCCATCTTAATGAAGGTTTAATGTTTGGTTTGTTTTAAAATCGATTTCTTAATTTATCGTTAAAAATTTAATTATGTTTATCACATGATACTTGTCTACGTGTTTGAATATGCGACCTATCATTCAACTGGGTTTAATTACGCCTAACAAGTAAACTAGATACTAGGATAACTCTCCATATCATGTTTTATATTACTGGACCAATAGGATCACAAATAATGTTCTATCTTTGTCTTTAAATTATGAGCTTAGTTGGACCGGCAGGTGACTCGTAATGTTTCAACAAGTATGTTCTTAATTAATTGATAAAGACTTGAACAGTGAACTACCAGTATATAAAATACCGTCAAACAGTAAGTGGGTAAAGTCCCGATGGGCTAGGGTTTAACAAGATCACCATTGCTTTAATCCCTAGATAGATTATAATTAAACTAAAAGGATGCTTTATGCGGATACGCTAATTGTGACAGGATTCAACGTGTCTAGGTCTTAGGATGATGTCCCGCCTAAGTCTTAAGAATGATATGTCGCTTCAAGATAAGAAATCATTGCACTAAATAAAAAACCAGCGTTTAATCGGATTTAATATGACTAATACAGTTTTCTATCATTTGGCTTGTACCTCTCTTTTATATTCTGATTGTTTTCTTGCATGTTTATTATGTTTAGAATTGATTATTGTCACCATAAAACATGTGTCAGTCTCTCAGGCTAAAAACCTCCTATTATCATTAGGACTAGGTTTAGCATAGGGTTAACATGTAATTAGAATTAACTTAATTAGAGTAATTAAAATACTAATAGAATATAAGGTTAACGACCTCGCTCTTAGTGTTCGACACCCTACTTACCATGAAACTCCACCTGATCGGGTACATTGACCGTTAAAGTGTTATTTTAAGATAAGTCGGCTAAGTATAAATTTAAAACTTGGTAATCAGTAAATTGACCCTACACGATAGCACATCAACATTCATCCTATCTTTACTGCTTTTATAGAGTCAACCCTAAATGTTTCGTTGTATATATCATTATCCAGCCGATTTTACGCCAGGTGTAGTTGTCTTTGTCTTTGATTTACAAGTTATATTTGATGATAAGAAGCTTTGGAGTTCTTAGGAGTTTCAATGGACGATTCTTGGATGACGATTTAGCCAGTTCTCACATGTTTCTTCTCCATTATTGAGCAAACCAGGGGAGTACTAGTTTCTTTCACTCTTTTCCTTTTTCCTTTATTCATTTTACGAGTACTTTCAAGAACATTGGGGACAATGTTCAAACTAAGTGTAGGGGGAAATAAACCTTAGAAACTATTCCTTCAATTGCCATTTGCTTTGTCCTTAAAATGATGTGTAATATATCGAAACATAGCGTAGACAATAATTTTAACCCAAATTTAAATTTTTTTATGACACATACCGACGAAAACCGAGTATTATTAGCGTCTCATGAATATAAATTATATGACTAGCACAAAAACCCTCTAAAATTCCACCTCAAAAATGTGAGGTTCGCCTCTAGATCTTTAGGAATTCAGGTATCTATTTTTGATACCTAAGATAATTTTACCTTTAGATTTCTTGAGTTAAGATCTGAGCAATTGCATGTGTCACGTTCATGGATGTGTTCGTGCATATGTGATTTTGTCGCCTTTTCTGGAGCATTGGTATTGATTAAAATTATATGAGAGTGTACCGGTAATGTATTAAATTCTAGAACTTATTTTTATGATGCATCCTGAGATCGCATAGTGAGTATTAGGATTTGCTAAATGATAAGAGGCACTAGGATTAACCTATGTTTTAAACATGTATTTGTTATCATGGTCACCTCGATCATATAACTATCCCACACCCTTACCATGCACTTATTTTTAGTGCAGGATTCCCCTAGTACACCCCTCTGAGCCTATACTTTTCACGGTTCTTGTAATTTTCTGGTGGACTCCGGATTATTAATGAAGAGCATTGTTACCCTTAACCAATTGTTACACCTAAATCGCCTTAGCCTTCCTTGTATGTACTCATTTTTGATACATTATTGTTTTAACCCAAGTTAATTATTTAAGTACATGGTTGCTAAGTCTTTATCCTTGTATATACAGTTTTGGGATGATTGGGATTCATGGTAGTATTTATTTTGCGAAAGAATGGGGGAAAAAAGTTAGATCATTACCCCCATATTTGTTTGATAGTCTCCATGTTATGTTGATCCACCTCAATTCGGGCCATTAGTTAGCTTATGTATTGAGTATTAAAAAACTTAAGTGTAGGGGTGCGTTTATAAACCCTAAGTTATGTATTATGTTCATAGAAAAAAGAGTTTGATGTAGAGTTGTGTAGAGTTTGTACATCTTTGTCTGAGTGGTCGAGTCTTTGGCTTAGCAACCCAATCAACGTGTATTCTTATAAATAATTAACTCACCACTTCACCTCAAATTCACCCAAAAAAAAGTCACCCCCAAAAATATCCCATCCGTTTCCGTTTCCATTATTGTTATCATACACCTACACCCCACAACTCTTCAAGACCTCTTTGATAGTAATTTTTAGTACTTGCGCCTAGCGGTGAAGGTTTGATCTTTTACCAAGCCTATGATAATTTATATGCTACGACAGGTAATGAGTGTTATTTTCTCATTTCCTATGTTATAATTTATTATACACCTGAGAGAAAGAGAGAATCCAATAACTTATGTGAGGTGCTAGTATGTAACTTCCGTGCTTTTATTTATGAGGTCTAGAAGGTTGTGTCATGAAATATCTTTAAAAAGTAAGTTAAATGCCCTTGATATTGCTATTGTCTAGGTAGAAAAGCCTATTTGCTTGAGGACAAGCAAATCCTAAGTGTAGAGGTATTTGATGAGGTGTCATTTTATAAACTTTTTCGGGGTCATTTAACCTCCTAAATCATACAAATATGTCTAAATTATGTACTTAATCGTCCCTTTTTGTGTTTTCAGCACTTGGATGGCTTTTGGAGGATATACACGTGACTTGGGCTCATTTAGAGAAGAAACAGACAAGATTACAACTCTACACCAAAGTGGTTTCAAGAATTGCTCATAGAGCCTGAAGACGGCGTCGCAGTTCCTAGCGACGCCGTCAGATCATACAAGAGATGGTGTCAGAAAAGTTATGACGACGTCAGAACGTAGCCACCTCAAAAGAAACCCTAAAAGATTCGGGGAAGCGACGGCGTTAGAAAACCTGCGACGCCGATCGCGGCCTATTTCCTATATATACAAACTCGTTTTTAGGGTTTTAGTGTCTAACTTTTGGGAACCAAACCCTACTTTTAGAAGACGATTATAGCTGCTATTTAGGTTGTTTTTAGGATGTTAAAACCCTATTATATCAGCCTTAATTACATGTTTTAATCAAGTGAGATCTCCTATCTTTTATCACTCAATATGTCTGTGTGTTGTGTGATTGATTCTTGTTCTTCACTCTCTTTTAACATGCTAGGCTATATCTTTTAGTATTTACTTATGATTGCATGAAACTTAGTTTGTAGATTCTTTTAATATTGCTTCTTGTGGTGGATGTGCGCGTTAGGCTCTAGAAAACTAGCTATAAAATATTACATTAGCATAGACGTCTAAGGAAACGCGAGTGTGTGGAAAGGATACCATCAGTAACAGTCTTCATACTACATTACCCCTAATATGGTTTATCCATCTTAAGTGTTTTAATGCATGTAATTTACTCTTATGGGCCCTGTAATAGTCTTCATACTACCTTACTTGTGCGTTGCATTAACAGAAGATTACATAGACGGTGTTTTCTTGTAATTCGTTCATAACTAAGGAAATACTTACACAAATATCACAAGTGTGACAAAGCAATAGGATTAGGATAACAAACTGAGGAGTAGTGCATGATAAATACGTTCGTTTACTTATATAGTTTTCACCAAAGTAGTTTAGATTTATATTTAGTTTAATTAGCTAAAACCAAACCAGCCTTCTCAATACCAGAATTTTACTTGCTTTCTATAAAATAGAAAAAAACACAAAAATAATCTTCTCTCAACCCTTAGACCTCTGTTTTATTCTGTTCGAGCCTTTCAGCCTATTCTCCTAGAGAACAATAACAACCCTCGAGTCTTACCTTACTATACTACAACGGTTAGGTACTTTGCCTAGGGGATTGTAAAACTCTTTGTGAGTCCATAAGACCCGTATCACGTGCTCAAGCCCTATCAAGGTCGAGCTCAGTTTGACTCGATTACAACCCTACTTGTACCTCTTAATGACCTATAAATCTAAATCGTTAAATGCTTTTGATAATGAAAGGTGTTTACTCTTTTTCCTTGTTTAGATGCGTGAGTGGTTCAAATCTTTTGTCCAACAAGGCTTGGGAGACGATCTTACTATCTTTTTTTGGCTGAAAAGGTGAACATATATTAATCAACAACAATTACAAATCATAAAAATAAAATGGCTTCTGGACATACCTAAAATCATGATACAATATTGCTAAACAAAAATTATATTGTCTATCATACATACTACATATCGGATACAACAGAAAAAGAACTCTGACAAGCCTTTTTGAAACATACATTTGATGAAACTTACTATCTCTGACGCCGTCCCATTCATTACCAAGCTACCAATGTTCACCATTTTCACCTACCATAGCCTCAAGACTACATTTCCTAGATAAAGGACCCCATAAACCATTCAACCATAATCCACAATGATCTATGGCATCCCTTACCAGACCTCATCATGAAGGCTACAACTCCTTAACTCTCCAAAGAGGGGCTATACCCAGTTGACTAACATTTCCTAATCATTTACCCATGAACCAAATATAACATTCACATCCTTACTACATAAAGAACACGGATAAAGAGGGCCAGGCATCATCAGCCAAAGAACATACACCCTCAATGAGAAACCATTTTAACATCTTAGTAGTGTAATGATAGGACCAAAAAGTCTTATCTTTCACAACTCTTTATTCCTACCAACTTGCAATACCACAACCAAGCTCATTTACCCTCCTCATCAAGGAAACCTACCTTATGAAACACAACAACAACACCATTAAAAAGTCAAAAAAGACCCCTTCCAAGGCCATTCTAACTTGACCAATCACCACAGTACCACTTTGATTAAAAGTGATCAAGATACAAGGACATCTTAATGAAATAAGCTTAAAACATGTGATAAGGATAAAATTCTTACTTATAAGGTGCATAAATCATCATAATAAACATCTTCCACATAGACCATAGAGTTAATTTGGCTATAAAGAGAACCAAACTCTTTAGTGCAGGAAACTTCCTTATGATCCAACAACTTCATACTAAGATAACTGAACTCCAATTGTTACCTCAACAGACCCACAAGTGAAGCCAATTGTAAATGCGTTGAAGCTATCTGATCAAATTATAAGCCATATGAACCCATACAACCTTACCAAATTAAAAAGAATTGCTAATCTCAAACACCCATTTATGTAATATCACTGGCATTCCACCTTTTTACCCATTATGATGTTCCAATTTAGTTGAGCTTTTGTAACAGCCTTAGACAGCTTAGCTTTCAAACTTAACAATCTCAATCTTATACTCTCAACAAAAACTTCATATAGCTCATCAATACTCATTTTTTCTCCTTTGAATAATCTATTATTCCTCTCTTGCCATAATAGATAAACACTAGTAGCCAACCCTAACCTTCTAATAATACTATTAATAGAGTTCCCATTATATTCCATAGTCATATTGTTCACAATGTCATTTCATTCCACTTAAGTACACCTTGAACTTATTTCTGTTTAACTCTGTTCCAGAGTTGAGTAGAATACTTGCATTGAAAGAATAGGCATTTATGAGAATCCTGATCATGAAGACAAAGAGAGTATACCATCATATCATATGACCCCTAGCTCTTGATCTTATCTTTAGTAGTTAACCTTTCTTTTACAGCCATCCATAGAATAAAAGCATGCTTTGGAATATTCTGAGAAAACCATATAAGTTTACTTTAATTTACATTCCTATTTTCATTAATCAAATTTATTAGTTTGACTTACAGAAAAAGATCCTTCCCTTCCATTATGACTTCTCTATACCATTTCATCTTGTTTGAACTCATCAATCACCACATTTTGAATCAGGCTAAGATTAGGATACTTTGCAACCTATTCAAAAGGCCATATATAGATTTCATTTACAACTAAATCTTTGACCACCATATCATGCTTCGACCTTGCATTATATATAACTCTATAGGAAATGGAAGACTGTAACCTCCCCAATTGGTTCCAATTATCATATAAAATAGAAGCTTTACATCTATTTCCTACTTTTATGATGATAAAATCTCTAACTTTATTTCTTAGCTTTAAAATATTCCCCCATAGGAGAGACACTTGTTATTCGAGTTTAGAATTCTATTCCTAATTCTATACAGTAAGCTTTTGCAATTACCCACTCCGATTCTTTTATAAGCAAGAGGGTCTCCCAGATACTTAAATGGTAATCTCTCTACTTTAAAAGGAATGCTGCTAAGAATATTTTTCTTTTTTGCATTGTTCATACTTCCAAAAATAATAGTACTCTTTATATAATTTTAAATCAGACATGAGTATGCTCTAAAGTATTCAATAGATTCTTTAAGAACATTGACAGAATTCATATCACCATGGCAAAACATCAAGAGATCATCAACAATACATGAGTCATCTACATAATTCTGCAACCAAAATGGTATTCGAAATCCTTCCTGTTTCCACCTTTTCTTGAACAATTAACGATAAGATCTACATCACCAGAGTAAATATATATGGTGATATTGGATCCCTCTATCTTAATCCTATACCTCCTTTAAAGTACCCCAATCTCTCCCCATTTACACAAATAGAAAAAGAAGTAATACTCACACATTTTATAATTCAATTAACCATCCTTTTATAAAAGCCAAATCCATAGAGAATGCATTCTAAAAACTTCTGGTTCACATTATCATAAGATTTCTGGATATCAATCTTCATAGAAACTCTTTTTGGCCCCTCTTTCTTTTCATAACATTTCAAAAGTTCTTGCGATAATAAAATATTATCCTGAATATGCTTATTTAGAACAAAGGCACTTTGATTCTTATCCACCACTTTCCCAAGGAATTTCTTCATTCTCTCAGTGTTAATCTTGCTAATGCACTTGTACAACTCATTGCAACAAGAATAATCAATGTAGAGTTAATTTCAGTTAACAACTTCCCAGTCACAAAGTACTCTTTAACAACTTTGTATACATCCTCTCCAACTATATTCCAAGCTCTTTTAAAGAACAAATAAGAAAAGCTATCAGGACCATGAGCTTTATTTCCATTAATTAAGAACATGTCTTCTTTAATTTCAGCATCACTAACATCTTTGACCATTTCATTAGCTTTAACTTCAGATAATTTATTCTTAATGAGCATATTGATAATCTTCATATGTTGACTTGCACTTCCTCACCAAAATTTTTGGAAATGTTTCACAAATTGCTCAGCAACATCATCTCCTTCATACTTATTCCTATAATCATCATGAATCGTGTTTATTCTACACTTGTGATTTCTACTCTTAAAAACCTTGTGGAAATATGCATTATGCCTATCCCCAACACTTAGCCACTCAAATTTTGCTTTTTGATATAAGATTTTCTCTTCATCTTTCATTGATGCAACATATTCTTGCAAGACAATGTTTTCCTCCTCTCTAAGTTGTTTTAGATCAAGAGCCTTATCATTATAAATCTACAATTCTTTCAGTTTATCTCTAAGCTTTTTAACATTCTGAAAGACATCCCTATTCTTTCATAAAAGCTTATTTATATCCTTTTTAAGGCCTTTTAATTTCTTGACAGTTTTGAACATTTGGCATCCACCCCTATTTTCTTCCCACAACAACCTCACCAAAGGGAGAAATTCTTCTTTATCACCTACAAAATTAGAGAACTTAAATGCTCCCTTCTTTGCCTGAATTGATTTAGGAAAAATCAAAACATTAGGACAATGGTCTAGATTAAATAAGACAAAAAAATAGCATAGGCTTGACCAAGCTTATCTATAAATGTTTCATTTACCATTATTTTGTCAAGCTTTTTCAGAGCATCACTTGTATTGCCAGCTTTCACCTTGAATAGATTCTTGGTCCAAGTATAAAATAACCCAGAACTAGCCACATCTTCCATCTCAATATTATTTATACAATATCTAAACTCATTCATATCCCTGTTCATAAAGGAACTACTAGAATAATGTTCATTAAAAGCTAATGTGACATTCATGTCACCTAACATTACCTAAGCCTCCTTTACAACAATCCTCTTATATAACTTCAAATCCTTCCATAATTCTCTCCTTTCATTCCCTCCATTAGCAGCATACACAAAAGTACAAAACAATTTAGTATTCCATTTGATTGTATCCACTCTACACGACAAGGACTGTTTGGCATAAGGAATAACATATAGGTTAACAACATCAGTGTTCCATCCAAGCATGATTCTACACCCTTTATTAAAAAACTGCATATTAGAGATCCATTCCCAATCCCTAAATATGGAATCCCTAATTCTTTAGAGGATTTTAGCTTTTAGACGAGTCTTACTAACAACACAGATACTTAGAGCCTCTTCCTCAATATACTTCTTTACTTTTTTTTCGCTTATTAGAGGTACTAAGACCCCTAATATTCCAACTACCTATTTTGAAATCCATAGGGAAACAAATTTAGCATCCCCTTAATACCCCTTCGTCCATTCCTCTTATTTCATCCCCTTCCATACACTATGCCATACCATAATCATCATGACATACTGTTGACAAAATATAATGCCTAAAAACATTATTAATATTTTTCACGTCTTTACGTTTTGATAATCACAAAATATAAAAACGTTCAATGTAAAATTAAACGTAAACAAGTAATTAGTAGTAAATTTTCATTTTGATAATTATATCACTTAAAGGTATAAATAAATAAATGCTTAATGCATTTTATGATCAAAGTAAATTTTTATTCAACCTCAAACTTTTATAAAATGTTGTAAACATTTTTATAAACATTACAAAACATTTTCTACAATTTTAAAATAAACATTTTGAAATTCAAATTTTCAGACCTAAAACGGCTAGAAAGTTCCAGAAAATTCCCCCTACACAAAAGACAAATTGGGGAGGCCCTAGTCCAAGGCGGCCCCCTTAAATACACGGGCGGCCCCCTTAATTTTAAGGGGACCGCCCCTAGGTAGACGCTCCCCCAGTTTGTCCTATAAATACTGGAATTTTCCCTACTATTTTCTTACCTTTTGCAATTATTCTTTCTGCTTAAAACAGCCCA